>VWPV01020890.1:0-16227 GCA_013389885.1 Geococcyx californianus
GCAAATTTTCATAGAAGATCACATGTATTTTATTCTTGAAAAACAGGCAAAACTGAAGAAACGACAACCACCCCCCCATGTGGTGTGGTGTGGTTTTTTTTTTTTTTTTTTTTTCTGCCTTCAATGAGAGTTACTTTGCCTTCTGGAGCTTACTGCACCATAACTTCTAACACCAACTTCAGTCTTCATGCAAGGATTATTGCAGCATTTTTCTTATTTTAGTAAGTAATTATTAAGACTGTAATTTCAGATGTTAACTTGGAGAATTTTCTCCAAACTGTGTAACTTGAAGGGCAGGAGATATGAGAAGAAGAGTAGAAGAATTAGTAGTAAGTACTAACTAGTGGTACTATTAGTAAGCTCAAGAAACAATCTCACTGTCTCTTTACTTGTGAGGCTTTCCATTTTGTAACATTAGTTTTTCTGTGTGGGGGCTGAAAGCTAAGCATTCATCAAAACATTTCAGTTCTTATTAAAGCAGTAGCTAGCAGATTACCGGTTCTTTGTTTCAAGCTGTATTTATTAACCAATGTATTCAAGCAGAAACCATTCTGTGCATCATGAAAACCTGAGTAAACATTAGTGACACACAAGTCCTGTGCAACAAGTCATTACTTTGATGCCACAGTATTCCATGTAATCCAAAGACAGTCTCTAAAGTGCATGTGTTTTCCTTCGATATCTGAAATGGTGTAACAAAACTTACTTGTTATATTGCACACGTAGTCCCATGTACAAAAAGCTTACCTAAATCCTTGTTTGCATGGTAGAAATGCAAGATATTGGTTTCCTCTGCAACTGAGTATCTTAGAGTAATACTAAACAGTCTTGGAAATTATGTACATTAAATTACAACTCTTAACTAATTATTTTTAACTTTTCCAATTAGGAAAATTTGGAATTGAAATCTTGATGCTGTTCAGCTGCTGCAGATGCATTTAGGCATTGTTTTCTTTTCTTTGATAATATGCAATTAGAGAGCTTGCTGTATTCAGTGGTAACTGAATGTAACAACTGAAGTAAAGCAATGTTTATGTATGCTTCCAGTAAAGTATATTAGGGATACATATAAAGGAAAGGTGCTATAAGATGGTTGCAAGCCACCCGTAACCTGGCTGCACTCCGTCAACCTGTCTTATTTTTCATCCTTGCAAATTTAACTTTCCTAGGTCCTATCGACATTGTAGCCAGGGAGTGTATTACTGCAATCTCAGAGTTATGGACTTGTTCTGACAAGTAGGACACGAAATCCCTGCTTCCTTGTACTCTACACAGATGTTTGTCTGTGTGATAAGCCACCCAAAGCAAACCAATGAAAAGTTTTAAATGAAACTCTTGCTAGAACACAAATGGGGGTGTTTTATTGGCTTTTTTCTCTCCATCAGGGAACCACCTTCATGACCTTTGCTCAGTTGCACCCGGTTAATATAATTCCTTTAAAAAAAGGCTGCTGTTACAAAGTATGCTGTCCACCTACAGCAAAACAGGACCTGGATTAAGCTACAGTGCAGCAAAAGGGAGCTTTGCAGGTCCCTACCCCTCTCTCCAGTACTCACCACCACATCTTCATTGCTCTACTGTCCTTACTTAGAGGAACCAGGCTGTCAGAACAGGCTTAGGGCGCTAACATTAAAAGACGATTTTAAGAACAGCTGAAGTTATGTACTGTGCTGTTGTAGGAGCTGAAAAGCCAAGATAGTCATAGACTCTCTCGGTTGGAAAAGACCTTTGAGACCATTGCGTCTAACTGTACCTGTGAACTACTAAACCATATCCCTAACTGCTTCTTCTACCTGTCTTTTGAACACCTCCAGGGATGGGGACTCTCCAGCTCAAATTTTTCCAGATATCTAATCTGAACCTCCTCTGGCACAACTTGAGGCCATTTTCTCTTGTCCTATCCCCTGTCACCTGGGAGAAGAGACCAACAAGCACCTCGCCACAACCTCCTTTCACGCAGTTGTAGACAGTGCTGAGGTCTCCCTCAGCCTCGTTTTCTCCTTTCCTCCAGCTTGATTAAACCCCAGTTCCCCCCGGCTGCTCCTCACAGGATTTGTTCTCCAGCTTCCTCACTAGCNGGGCGCTCGCCTCGTGCAGCGAGCGCGGCGGCCGCTGCGGGCGGGGACGCGCTGCCTCGGGCTCCGCTCCCCGCCAGCCGCGCTCCTCCGCCCTCGCCGCCGCCCGCAGCTACCGCAGCGCCGCTTAGTCCTCTCGGAGCGTCGCCCGGGACGCCGCGCGCAGGTAAGGCAGCCGCTGCCCCCAGGGTGCGGGGGAGAGCCCGGCCCGCAGCACCTGCCGCCCAGCAGTGCCTGGCCGGTTCTGCGGGGCGCGGGCTGAGACGCGGTCCTTGCGCCCGGGCCGGCTCCGCTCGGATCCCGGGAAAACATTTCCCCTGGGCTGCCGGTTACCGTCCGGACACTCGAAAGTGGGGAGAGGGAGGGCTTTTTTTTTTTTGCCTACATATATATTTATTTTTTTGTTCGTTATTTTGCCGTAAGAACCGAAGAATCGTGTAATGTTTTGCATTGGAAGGGACCTGAAAGATGATTTATTTCCAACACCTTTGCCGTGAGCCGCTCATGTCTTCTCGGTTCTTGCCCGTCAGTAGACAAGGTGTTTAGTTTTGATCGTCAAAGGGCTTGGCTTTCTCAGCTGGAGCGAAAGATGCTTTTTAACTTGTTTGCTTTAACAGCCAGAAAGTGTAAAGGAAATGAAAAGTTTTCTAACAGTAATATTCAGAGAAACAACTTTCGAAGCAGTTCTTGGTAGTATTTTGTTGGGGCACTGGTTTGTGTAGCTTAGATTTGTGCAGATTTAGAACTTGCATGGTGATTCTTATATAGAAAAAAGGGTTCTTCTCTTTTTGTTTGTTTGGTTTGTTTTATGGACTTACTCCTTTTCTATTTGGCCCTATACGAAAATGGGGGTAGTTCTTCTAAGTCATTTTAAGTCGCACAGATGCAATTGAAGGGCTAGCAGATGACACAGGTTTTTTCTTTTTGTAAAGGTAATTTGCTCTCTACTATGCTTTGTGAAAGTAGGATTTCAGAAAGTGTTTGACTAAGAGGGATTTTTTGGCATAGGTAAAAAAAGGAACTGTTTTCTGAACTCAGGATGAAAAATCGACAGAACAAAATCTAGTGAAAGGATTCGAGTTTTTAAAGGTTTTTCTTTTTTTCCAAAGTGATGTTTTAATATCGAGTGCAATAAAGAAAGTGGTCGTGTAGATGTATCTTAGTAATAATCTTCCAGGAAACTCATCTGGCCTTCTCAGTTGACTTGCAAATTAGACTTTTCTGCCAACATTTTGTTACATAATATGAGGGAGGAGTATTCCTTTTCTCGGTTCTGAAACTGCTGCTGGTATGCAGGAGAAGTTCCCATTGTATCCCCTAGAATAGTTCCTTTGTGGGGCTGTTTCAGAAGGGTATGGTATGTGAAATGGCCCAACATTCTTTTGATTTGAATAGCATGTTTAAGGAGAGTTTGCACCAGGATATAGGCAGGATAGCCTGTGACTAATATAGTGACTCAGAAGATCCAGTTCTAATTTTTGGCTTTTGCAGCCAAACCCCATCTGCCTGCATGGCTACACATCAGTCAGTCAGCACCTGCACATATCGATTTCCTATTTATAGGTGGTGGATATGGTAAACTCAGGGCAGGAATTTGTATTCTCTGTATGTTCTATAAATAAGTTTTCTAGGTGCTAAGGTGCTACCTAGAACAGCAAGCAGTCTTTGTTATCAACATGCATATTTGTGCTCAAGTATTGAAGCTACAGACATCTTCATTTGCACTACGGGGTTTATATCTTTTGACTGGAGCACTCCTTTTTTTCTCTTCTCTGTTCCCTTGAATATTACTATATCTGTAGCATCTTCTCATCCCAGGTCTCAGGAATATTTTTGGAATTTTCCTCAATGTCTGCTGAAATTCTTAATAAATTACAGAACTTTCAAAAATGTACAGATTCTCCCACTAACTAATTGAGCTGTGTGAGTTGCGCCTTTCAGGCTCAGCATTAAGACAAGCGGATGCCTGTAAACTACATTCATAATTGTAAGAGGGCTGTGAGGTGAAGTAGTTGCCTATCTCAATGCAAGCTGCTTTCTATGAAGATCAAGAATTCTGTCCAGTGACTTTTGGTATGAAAAATATGTTTCTTGCTTTTAATAGCTGTAGGGTTTGTTGTGGTGTTCTAGCTGTTCGTGAAGGTGGAATGCAAATTACAAAATGTTACTAAACACACAGTATATCCCTTAACTTGTTTTGTTAGTTGTAGTAGTTTGGTGGCTGGCCAAGCCTGAGTAATGGGGAAGCATCACAGATAGTACTGGAGCGTGTATTTGAATGCATTTGTAGAACTGAATGATTTTGGTCCCCTTCTTTGCTAGGTAAGTCAGTAAGCTATACCACTGTGCTGTGTGAACTCTTTAAGGAGTCTGGTTTTGCTCTCATCTCATGGCTCTGCAGTGCCCAAACTAGGGAGCAGTGAATTCAAAAAGCTATTAAAAAAAATCATTGTTAGAAAGTGACTATCTCTTTCAAAATGGGCATTAAAAAGAGTAAAGGAGGTGAGACAGGTGTCCAGTAGTGGTACAGAACAGGTTTTGTTTTGTTTTAGTGATGTTAAATATACATTTGGTTTTATTTTTTCTTTCAGTAATGTGTAACTCATGTTTCATATTCTAAGATTTCTAAATTATAAAGACCTATTTTGTTTTTAGTTGAAATGAAAATGCTACACTAACATGAGAATTAGAAATAGGAATAGTTAAGAATGCATAAATAATACCTTTTGCCAACCTCAGGAACAGAGTTCTGTCTTAAGATGCATTTTTCTAAAGCTGTATACCCAAATGTATTTTTAAAAGGCTAAAAAAGTATGACCCTTTTTTGGAGACTCTTTAAATTTTTTCCTTGCTGAGGAGCACAAAATGACTATGCCTTTAACAAATTAAAGAAATATGATAGCCATGAATAGGGTGATGTTTTTGGAAGAAGATTCAAGTTTCTTTTTTGTCTCTATTGTGAAAAGAGCTATTTTAAAAGGCATTTAGCTACTTTTCTTCTGTTCACTTGCTTCAAGAGCAACTAATTTGTGGTGAAGTAATCAACACTGCTGCAAGCCACTTCATTATAAATTTAATAGGCAAGGGTTTATTTTGTCTGTCAGTTTGAATACTGTTAGAAGGAAGTAAAAAAAATGTGCTTGCGAAGCTGCTAGCAGAGAGTTTTACTTTCTTTAATCCGTATCCGCCTTGCTCCAGGAGTTCAGAACAGCAAAGATTGAAAATGAAAGATCATGTCAAAAACCTTGGCTGTAAAGGTGTAAAAATCTAGCTTTGAGAATGTAGAATTTCTTATGTTTATATTTTCAGCTTGTTATTTTTTTCCTTTCATTTAATTCTTCTGAGGTCTTTTAATCAGTCCAGAGCAAGAATCTGCAAGTAGAAGAATGTTCTATATCATGTTAGACCTGTTTGCTGCACAGCACAATTCCTGGTGCTTGAGAAGCTGTGAATGAACCTTTAGGTGTTCATACGTAATGTAACTCAGATGGGATCTCTAAATTAAAAAATAATGTTTGATTCAAGTGCTGTTCTTGTTGAGAGGGAGCAGTGGGATGAACATTATTAGTGGAAGCTGGTTGGTCTTTGAGCACCGTGCTAGAATCTCACTGTTTTTTTAAGATTATTAAGATCTGAGAAGTATAAACAGAGAATGTAAAATAGTTCATGTCCATCTTAAAGGCTGTTCTGTGAGCTGATGTAGCATGTACCTCCTATGGTCTATTGCATACTAAAAAAATAAAACAGTGGTAATGGTGATGTGTAACACAGTCATCCAGTGGAAGAGAGCTCAGTAGGAGACCTCTTTATATGTATGTGCTGCTACACTTTTACAGTGATCTAGACAGTTTTCTTAGACAAAGAGGTTAGATTTTAAAGCACCACGAATGGTCCTCTGGGGATTCCTGCCTACCTTCCAGTGGACGCTGGGTAGGATGTACCCTTGCTTTCCTGTTGCTTCAGCTGATTGGAAATAAAGATTTAATGTGCTTGCCTTCAGTTAGTAAGACTGTAATTCTCCGTATTTTATAGATATGAATTTTGATATGATCATTGCCAAAACCAAATACAATTAGAAAAGGAAGAATTAAATTCCAAGGCACCTGCAAGGCATCATTGGGAGTTTATTTACGTAGCTTGACAGTTTTGACATTCAGTCAGTTGCTTTACAATGGATGAAACAGCAGTGGTGGTCTGTGATGCAGAGGTATAGGATGATGGTCTGAAATGAGAATATAGGAAGCAGGGTCCAAAGACCTTGTGTTTTGTTATCTTTGAACTGATACGTGGAAGAGAAGCATGAAATGCCATTTTATACCACTGCTTATATTTTGCAGCTGTTTGCCAGTCTTGCATAAACTGTGATTTGGTGCTGCTTATAAAGCTATGAAGGCTCATTTTGACAGCAGGAGAGCCCTGAGTAAAGTGAAGGCCATGTGAGTGGCTGCCGGATTACAGAGCAGCATCAAAGCCAGAGTCATGTCTTCACCTTCTCTGTCTTTCTCTAGTAGTTATGTGCTTTATTTACATGGAAGAGAAGAGAGTCAGGTTGTGAGTTGTAAGTAGGATCAAGGGAATGCCCTTTTGTGTTTAAGGAGAATGCTGATACACAGTAGGTGCTAGGACAGCCAAATAGTAGTCACGGTGTTGGCCGAAGGGTCACCTTGTCAAGCAGTAGAAATGCTTTTCTGTTGAGATTTCGATAATGCTTTCTCTTATCTAATTTTTCAATGTGTACAGACTAAAAAAGTTTGATAACTGACGTCTTTTCCAGTAAAATGAAGTTAAGTCAATACCTGATGTTTTTATATTCCATTGTTTTATTTTCTTATTGTGGTTATTCTAACATGTCTTGATAATGGGGGAAACCATACTGTAAAATGCTAAAATTTGTAATGTTGAAAGAAACACGGTAAATGGGAGTCTATAATTGGCAAGCAATAATTAAAATATTGGGTGAGGAAAATGTTGGAGAGATTATTGAAATGTCTTACATTTTTTATAAAACCCAAAATACTTCTTGATGTTCATCATCTCAATAACTTGAGATGGTCAGGAGAATGGCAGTAGCATTTCAGCCTAAGTTTAAGGGGAGATTTTAGACTGATGAAAAAATAAATTAAAAAAAATTGTTCTCAAGGGTTTTTTTAGTCTTTTTTTGTGTATTTACCGTTTATTGACTGAAATGTGTGCTGCAAGTCTCTCCAGTTTGCAGTACAATAAATGTTACCATTAAATTTATTGCTAAACTGGATGCTGAAAATGTTGGGGTTTTTTTTGCTGTGTATTGATAGATCCTGCTACTGCCGATGTTGGCTCAAGCTCAATATTTGTGGACAATACCTGAAACTGGACCTGTTTGTATGTTAGATGCCCATCCCACTGGTTTCTGTGTCAGACACACAGATGTTAGAGGAAGAGATGAGGTGTTGCTCTGTGAAATGAGGAGTGTCCATGATGTTGAGAAGCTTGACTCTCCCCTTGCTCTGCGGTGCCCAGCAGTGGTGATCTACATGACACCTCTTGGACACTGGGAGTCCAGCTCTTTTCAGTATGGAGGAGGTGAGCCATATGGTGCAAGGTCTCCTTCAGTCCCTGGCTTTGAAACAGAGGTTGCACAAGAGCTGCTCTGTAGCCAGGGCTGAATATTTCCTCTGTACGTGCATCCTCTTCTTCTTCCTGCCACTCCCAGCCGCTTCCAACAGCCAAGCTGAGTTCCTGTAAGCCGCTGATGGAGGAAAGATGTGAGCCATTTGTATAAAACATTTTCCTAAACAACCAGCACTCTTGAGAGCATGAGAACAGCAGAAGAGGTTGCTTAGTGCTGTGTGTTGACATTTATTGGATCTTCTGCAGGAAGCAAAAAAGAGTACCGTTAGATACACCTTTGTGTCCAGGAAACACCATTATAAGCTGGTCTATCAGAGAAGCTTATATTGAAAGTACCGATCGTATTTCATCATGATTGTACTCAGTATTATGTGGAAAACATTGATTGCTTCAGATGAGCTAAATCTTCAGGTTATTTATCCACTCAGGATCCATACTGAGCTAAGTACTTAGTATTTCAAAACTTACAAGCTCCCAGAGGATCCACAGTGTGGCAGAAGCAAGAATGAGGGGAAGTGAAGTAGGGATGGCATGATCTCTTCAATTAATTGTGTTTGTATTATCCAGTGAAAAAGTAATTTATTGTACTGGTGGTGCAATGGTAATACCTCAAAGGAAGGGCTAAATTATGCCTTCTTGTGCACACTTGCAGTAGAATTAGTAGTCTAGACTGTATACTTGCCTTTCTCATTCTTGGAGAGGAGAAAGATATTGAGATAGGTCTCTGAGGCTCTGGAGGTCAAGAAAGTCATATGACAGGAGTAACCAGGAGTAGGTCTTATTCTGTTGGCATGGCATAATGATTTGAATGTGCTCCTACTTTCTTGCAGAGGAGGTGGTGGAGTTTAGTTGGGATATATTCCTTTAAAGAGGGAGACCCATTGCAGGTGAGGGGAAGGAGGTTGTAGCGAGGTGGGTGGTGGTCTGTTCTCCCAGGTAACATGTGACAGGATGAGAGGAAATGGCCAGATGAGGTTCAGATTAGGTATCTGGAAAATTTTCTTCATTGAAAGGGTTATAAGGCACTGGAACAGCTGCCCAGGGAAGTGGTGGAATCACTGTCCCGGGAGGGATTTAAAAGATGGGTAGACGAGGTGCACACAGATATGGTTTAGTAGTGGATGGATACGGTTGGACACTATTATCTTAAAAGTTTTTTTCTAACCAAGCAATTCTGTGATTTTATACAGCAGAACAGAGCAATGGTGTAAACTGGCATATCTTATTTCAGCCAGCCCTGAAGTGATGCCCTGTATATACATAATCTAGGTGATCTATGTGTGGCAGTAATTGTGAGTTGGTCACAGATCTGGGATAGAAGTTGATGGGCTTCATTTGTTCTTTAAGGTGTCACTTCTGAAAAATTCCACCTTAAAATACTCCTTGTGGAATTAACATGGTTCCTTAATTTCTCCTGTTTTACTTTATAAAAACAGGACTGTGCTTCTCATGCTGCTGCCTTTTGGGTTGGGTTCAGGATACTTTTGCTGGAAATTGCAGGGCTTTGTCTCTGTCAAGGCAAAATGCCTTGCAGTCAGCTGTGGGGTGCCTCCTCCCTCAGCACAAAGTAAGAAATCCCTCTGTCTGGGTCTCACTGCTGACTGGATTAGTGTTTTTCTTTCATACACTTCTTACCATAAGAAAGATTTTTTTTCCCTTGGCTGAACATTTGCAGCCTATGATTTTGTGAAGGATTTTGCCATCTGTTTTAAAATGGTACTGAAGTCAAAGTGCAAGAATTTAGGCGCTTGTAAATGTAGCTGAATTGATGGGCAATGAAAGGTGAGTATTAACAAACTTGTGGTTTAAAAGGAGTGTGTGCTGGGGTGGTGGGTGGGTCATTTTTGTGGGGGATTTTTTATTTTTTTATTATTTTATTTTAACTGAAGCTGTGCATTTCAAGGAGAAGGGAGCTTCTCAAGTTCTGGCTGACTTACAGCAAGGCTGTACGTATGTGTTAACCGGCAATGAGCTGTGCAGATGTTTTGTTCCCTGAAACTGTTCAACTTTCAAACTGTCACGTTTGAGCTGAGACGGCTTCTCCTTAAGACAGACCTTTTTTTTGTAGCCTGTTTCAGCAAGTAGAAGATTTTTGCATAGTTGTTGAGCCCACCTTGCTGTTTCAAAGATATGGGATTTCTTCTGGTATGCTTATCTCATCTGACAGGGATATTATTTTTAGAGTATGAATCTAGAGGACGTAATGAGGTTGAAGTATGATAATAGAAATCGGGGTTGCTATGATGACTGTAATTTTGGTAATTCCAGTCATGACTTGGATCAGTAGTTCACTGTTTAGGGTAGTTAAGGTGATATTCCCTGATTTTGGAGTATCTTCTCTGAAGTTGCTAAAAAACAGCTCCAGACACTTAGGACGTTGGTGGGGAATAAAAGTAGCTACAGCTACATCTTGAGGTCAATTTCCATTTTTTGCATCTAAAAATACGGGGGTCTGCAGTTCCCACTGCTGCATTTGCTGCATATGTGAACATCTAAGCGGCTGGGTCAGCCTGACCTGTTTTGTTTACTGTGTCTATTGTGTGAAAAGCACACAGCAAGTTAACTAAGACCAGCCACCCCTCCTCCAGCCTTATACAAGCATTATTACACCAACGTTTCTTAGTTCTGGGGAAATCTGGAGTAACTGGATAGCTAATAAGCTTAATATCCTTTTTACCCCTAATTCGGGAAGACATCGTCTTAGTTGATAGACACGAATGGGATATAACGATATCAATGCCTCCTGATGGGTGTGTAATAATTCCACTGGTTTATTCTGTTTCTAGATGCTGTAACAATGGAGTTGAGCTGCACTGAAGTACCTCTTTATGTAAGTTCTACAGCACTAGGCTTCTGCCTGGAGAGACACTTTCTTTTGGGTAACTGCTTAGTCAAAAGCAGAGTGAATGAAACCAAACCCCGTTCTCTGGTTGTCTTGAGACTGGAGGCCGTTGAATGTTGCTGCCTAATGCAGGCATGTGTAGGGATGGTGTTTTTTCAGTACCATGACTCTGTTCTGCAAAGTAAGTTTAAAATTATATCCCCTTTGTGATCAATATTTTCTTCTACTTTGGTAGTTTCAATTGAAATTTTCAAAAGCAGAGTTACTGACTGTGAAGAAACACATCTCGCTCTTTGTTTCCCACAAATTATAGCTGTTTTTTCCCTGTAAATTTCAAATTACCATTCTCTCCATATCCTTAAAGCAGGAAATTGTGTGTTATGTCAAAAATCAGTAAACTGAAGTTTGTAATCAAATGGGGGTTTTTTTCTACAAAACCTGAAGTGATTGCTTGGTTGAACTCAAGAGTTCAAAACAAGATAGTAACAGGAGTGACGACATGCGTTAGATAAACTTAATTTACTTGGTGCCTTCAGTGGGATGCAATTATAAGCATTAAAACTTGGTTGATCTACTCATTTTTATTGGTAAACCCTGGTTGTCTTTTTTGGCTTGTTATGCTGTGGTTTGCAGTGAGAATGGTAGAAGCTGTGGTGCTTAAATGTTGGTATCTAGGATAACACTGAATGGTTTTCAGAATGGCACTAAAAGGTCAAACAAAGACTGAAACAGAACAGTTACCTACCTGTAGTGATGAAATGGAGTTGGAAAGAGAGGAGTACAAATAATCTTTACTCTGGAGTACTGAAGGATCATGAGATTGCTAATATATCAGTTCCAGTTTTCATTTTATTTGTCACCTTGGGAATGGGAACCTTAGGCTCACAAAAAACCCAACTGATACAGTATCCTCAAAGGTGGTCATGGTGAGGTATTTATGAAGACTGATCATGCTGTGTTTCTACTGTGATGCAAGAGTTTAAAAACAAATTTTGACAAAAAGAATAATCAAGGACATGGTGCTAATGGATAACATTCAACATGGGTTTTATCATAGGTGGCCACGCAGACTGATCTAATGTATTCCCATGATAGCGTAATTGGCCACATAGAGAAGGGCAGTGCAGTGGGCTTAATCCATGTTGTTGAAAATGAAACATTTGATACCATGTCTCACAGGAAATTTGTATGAAGGATGAAGAAGGTGGGGATTAATATAAAGAGATAAGAATATATGGATACTCCAGGAACAGTTATTAGGGTAGAGAGGAAGATAGTCCTTTAGGATAGTGATAGTCCTTAGGGGCAGCAGCCCTGTGGATGCCAAGTTGAACATGAGCCAGCAGTGTGCCCTGGAAGCCAAGAAGGCTTACCATGTCCTAGGGTACATCAAGCACAGTATTCACAGCTGGTTAGAGGGAGGTGATTGTCCTGCTCTACTCAGCCCTGGTGCAACCCCACCTCCAGTACTGTGTGCGGTTTTGGGTGCCACAGTATAACAAGAACATGAAGCTACTGCAGAGTGTCCAGAGGAGGGACACAAGGCTGGTGAGAGGTCTAGAGGAGAAACCGTATGAGGAGTGGCTGAACTCACTTGTTCTCTTCAGCCTGGAGAAGAGGAGACTGAGGGGGGAGGGACCTCATAGCCATTTACTGTTTCCTTACAAGGGAAAGAAGAGGAGTAGGCACTGATCTCTTCTCACTAATGACCAATGATAGGACCTGAGGGAATGACAGGAAGATGTGCCAGGGGAGGTTTTGAATGGATATTAGGAAGCGATTCTTCACCCAGAGGGTGGTGGAGCACTGAAACAGCTCCTCAGGGAAGCAGTCACAGTGCCAAACCTGACAATATTCAAAAGCATTTGGACAATGTCCTTAGAGCCTGAGGTAGGCTTGTAAAATCTGTGTGAATCTATGGACATCATAATATCAGGGGATGTTGGTTAATACTGAAGAGGATTCAGGTATTGCATTGGAATAATGAATTTTCTCACATTTTATTCACTCCAGCTAGTAAGAGCATGGTACAAAGCTCTGCATTTGGGGACTAATAGTGATACATCTCTTCTGAACTAAGGGCTAATTGGGTGGAGGCAAAGAGTGTTTGGAGTGTATTAGTCACTTGTAGAGTGATGGATGTGACTTTTGTTGGGAACATTCAACCCAAAGCTTTGCACAAGTGAGAGCCCGTGCTGGACCTCAGCTTTGGAAACTTGCTGGTTACCCAAGCGTCTGTGTATGTTGCAGCTTCATAGTCTTCACAGTATCACAGTANCAAGAACATGAAGCTACTGCAGAGTGTCCAGAGGAGGGACACAAGGCTGGTGAGAGGTCTAGAGGAGAAACCGTATGAGGAGTGGCTGAACTCACTTGTTCTCTTCAGCCTGGAGAAGAGGAGACTGAGGGGGGAGGGACCTCATAGCCATTTACTGTTTCCTTACAAGGGAAAGAAGAGGAGTAGGCACTGATCTCTTCTCACTAATGACCAATGATAGGACCTGAGGGAATGACAGGAAGATGTGCCAGGGGAGGTTTTGAATGGATATTAGGAAGCGATTCTTCACCCAGAGGGTGGTGGAGCACTGAAACAGCTCCTCAGGGAAGCAGTCACAGTGCCAAACCTGACAATATTCAAAAGCATTTGGACAATGTCCTTAGAGCCTGAGGTAGGCTTGTAAAATCTGTGTGAATCTATGGACATCATAATATCAGGGGATGTTGGTTAATACTGAAGAGGATTCAGGTATTGCATTGGAATAATGAATTTTCTCACATTTTATTCACTCCAGCTAGTAAGAGCATGGTACAAAGCTCTGCATTTGGGGACTAATAGTGATACATCTCTTCTGAACTAAGGGCTAATTGGGTGGAGGCAAAGAGTGTTTGGAGTGTATTAGTCACTTGTAGAGTGATGGATGTGACTTTTGTTGGGAACATTCAACCCAAAGCTTTGCACAAGTGAGAGCCCGTGCTGGACCTCAGCTTNGCCTAAACCTCCCCTGGTGAAGCTTGAGACCATGTCCTCTTGTTCTGTCGCCGGTCACCTGAGAGAAGAGCCCCACTCCTGCCTCACTGCAGCCTCCCTTTAGGTAGTTGTAGAGGGCAATAAGGTCTCCCCTGAGCCTCCTCTTCTCCAGGCTAAACAACCCCAGCTCCCTCAGTTGCACAGTGTGTTTGGGAAGATCAAAGAGGTATGTCCATCTTAAAAAGTCCTTGAGTCAAGCCATTTCATTTCTCTTAGTTTGGTGCAATTACTACATCAGTTCTGGAAACTCCTTCCAGCTGCTTCTGCTTTATTTGCATGACTTAGCTGGAGAATACAATCAAATTGGCATTTAAATTAGGTATGCAAGTCCTTTCCAGTTGTGCAGCTCTGTAGACAGTTTTTATGAAGCGGTTATCTGGCTAACTGAGCTGGTCTAAAATCTGTTGAATTTCCATCCATAAGCAGGGATAAAGACAGAATCTCTTGGGATGACTGAGGGGAAGTAACAAATGTTTTGCATTGCGATGAATTCAGGTATTCTTTGATATTTTCCGGTTCCTTTTAAAGGGCACAGTGGAACTACAGAATATCATGTAATGGCAGTTGCATTCTGTTAACATGCAACTTTAAAAATTTCAGCACATGATTATAGCACATTATTTTCCACAGGATAAGTATAGGCGTTCATCCCTTCTTTCCAGCCTGTAGGAAAGCATAGTTTTCTGTTCTCTGAGAGACAGAGAAATCTACTGTATGCTAGGTCCAAAATTAGGGTGCTTTCACACTGTACATAAACATGCTTAGCATCTCTATCAAGTGGATTTTACAGTTTTCTTTATTCCAAGAATGTCTATCTGAAAGGCTTGTATTTCATGTCGAATTATCTGAGAAGAACTACAGTTCTGTGTTTATAATACATATTTTTAAAGATTATATGCAAGGTTATGCAAGGTGCTTTATTGACTTGCTGTATGTGAGCAGCAGGTACAATAGCTGGAGGATACATCCTTACAGCGCTGATACTTCATACTGTCACACTTTGTCAGTACTGAATTTCTTTGCAAATCTAAAATATGATGCGTAATCTGATTGATTAAATGACAGCTGTTTCTTTTTTGTTATGTAAGAGGGAATGCATTCAGAAAGCTCAAGGGTCTTGCTCGGTAGTGTAGTTTTTGTGTAAATACCCTATGAAATAATTCAATTTAAAAATGCATTATTTTGATACACTTCTCTTTGTATGTAATTTTTGTGGCAGCAATATGATTAAAATCTAATAACAACGTGCAAAAAATGTCAAGGTTTAAAATATAAATGGTAGTGAAACAGAAAATTAAACCTTTGAAGCACATGCTTTTCAGTTAATTTGAGGAGCCTGTTTCCGGCTTCTAGACTGCAAAATACTGTTAACCACATCACAGAAGTACTGCTTATAAGCCAGTCTAATTTTCAGGATTGACTAGCCAAATATAAACTGAAACAGCATACATGTTGTCTCTTATCTCATTACCAATAATACATTGTTTAGGTAAGTAGAACTTGAATTTAAATACATTTTGCCCTCCTAAATTAAGTTTTTTGACTGATACAAATACAGTTTTATTGATCTAGTACTTTCTGTAAGGAGAGCAGCAAGTCGAGTCTTTTCATTTCATAGTGTCCTAAACACAGTATATGAAATAAGATCATGCTATCTTCAGGCAGCCACTGTTTTCATTGTAGACAGAAGAACAGACAATCCATGAAAGATAAAAAGCAAAATATTGCATGAAACACTTTCCAGGTATTGAAGAATTTATGGCATTTTTTTCCTTGTATTGAAAGCAGTTTCTGTGTCAAACCCCAAAACTCTCTCATGTAAAATTCTTCCTTTTTTAATGGTAGATGGCTCATGTGTATTTTTTTTTGTTTGTTTTAAAGAAATGTTATTGATCCCCAACACTGATCTTTTATGTTGACAAAGAAATATCTTGCTGCCATGGGGCAAATGTACCATGGGAGTGTAGTACTCAAGATACTCAAGAGCAGAAAATAAGTGATCTCAGATGTTTGTGAATTATTCACTGCTGAGAGCTTGATGAATATTGCCCATGGGAGCATCACAGGGAAATAAAAGATATGCTGAGCCAGGAAGGAGATTTACAGTAGCGAGGGATATCTACAGCAGTTCCATGTAGGCATCAGAGGGGCCTCATCTCCCAGGGGCATGATGCTGAAAGTTTTGTGTTGATGCTGTCTTTCCAAAGGAATATTTGGACTTTTAAATATCTGGGAAGAGGCAGAAACACAGACTCCCAGCTTCAAGACTCAGGGTCTTCTCGGAAGTAAAATTTCCCCTTGATCCTGTCATATACATTGCTTACTATTCTTCAAATGCACCTTCCTAAGATATTGCATGCTTCTTCCTAGAACAAATGGAGTTTGGCTTCTCTTCTGCTGTACTGCCCTAAATGAATATGGGGGAGATGCTTCTTGTGCCGAGACATCTGTGCAAATTCTTCCTTTGCATTTCTCATGAAGCTGCCTCAGACTGAAGAGATTCGCATGAGAACTAGGAAACAGAATTAACTGAAAATAATTCAACAATGTTATACTGTTCTCTATATGACTGAAGTTCAAACTGCTATCTGACTCCAGAGTAGGAGGTGGCAGTAGGACCTCACATTGATCTGGAAATGAGCAGTTAAGTTTCTACTCTTGCTGTGTGTTCA
>VWPV01020891.1:0-15049 GCA_013389885.1 Geococcyx californianus
ATGGGGCCAGGGATGAGGATGGAAACGGGGCTGAGGATGGGGATGAGGACAGGGCTCCCACCACTTCCAGCTTGCTGCCCACTCCCCTGCAGGACCAAGGTGACCTCATGCTCCAGCAGCCCCCGAGGCAGATGCAGCAGGCCAGGCCTCTGGGCACAGCAGCCAGAGAGAGAAAGGGCTGTGTTGCAGCCAAGTGAATTTTGGCTGAGGCCTCATGTCACCTTGTAGTATAAAATATACCAAAATAATTTGAGAAAGTGGGCTCAAGGCATTTGAGAAAGTGGGGTCAGAGCACATAGGAGAGGGAGGGTGGTGAGCTAGAAAGTGAAGAGTTGTGCCAGGGAAGATGCAGACCTCCCTTGTTCACCCTGAGGAAGAGGAAGCTCCGCACACTGTGCAGACATGGTTACTGTTTGGCAGGGATTTTGATGGGGGGCAGGTGTTGCTGGTCAGAGCCAGGCAAGAGCAGGCTGTAATGAGGAGAGTGCCTTGGATGGCTGCAGGGATGGAAGAGGCGAGTTGGGTGGTGGGAATGCTCCATGGGACGGCGTGGTGAGGTTGTGGCCAAACTGTGGTTCCAGCAGCCCGGAGATGCGGCTAATGTCACTAGGCAGAGCAACAGAGGCCATGGAAGTGCCATCTGCAGTGGTGGAGGGACCTCGAGGAGGAAAGGTCAACGTTTTAGTTGTACTGTCTTGACTCTCAGCTGATAGCTGGATGTCAGTGAGCTGATGTCAGAAAAAAAAAAAGACCAATATTTCAACATGAAAGGAATTTCAACATGAAAGGAATTTTAACATGAGAGGGATTCAAAGATCAGTCAATACATGAGTCACTTCCATGGCTTTGAGTGAGATCCCTCTGTGTGATATTCTGAGTCAGGGCCCTGGTGCTGAAAAGCCCCCAACTCGAAGGAAGGTCAGGTCTGCACATCAGTCCAAACCCCATAACTGAATTCTGTTTCATAGTCTGTGGAATCAAAATGGCTGAACCTGACAGGAACACACACACTTGCAAACATTGTGAAAAGTCAAATTGAGCATTGTGATTCACCGTTCTTTCAGTGAACCACATTGAGGAGTTTGTGAGTTTTCTGAAGAAACTGGTGAAAATCTGTTTGAGAGAGGCACTGTTTATTTATATTGTAGGACTGCTTCATCCTGAAAACAGATTAGGATCCGCTTTACTGCAACATCAAGAAAAAAATAACGTAACTTGTTCAAGCAGTTCCCTTTGCGAGAAGATGAAAGAAACAGGTGGAACAACTGGTAGGGTTGCAGCTAGGATTAGAATGTGACTACTAGTAGGGTCTTGAATTTACATGGCCTAGCATGTCAACTAATAAAAACTCTAAATTACCTAAAAGAAACATTATTTCTTCATATACAGCCTACTCATTGAGTAATTTACTGTCAGTGGCACAGCAGAAATATTTCAGTGTTTTTAAGAAGGGATTTAAAATAGGTTTGGACAAGAAATGAAACATGAGAGGTGTTTCTAGTGATCAATAAGGAGCCCGTGCTCAGTTTTGCTAACAGGAATCTCGGGGGTGATTTCAGCAACCTTTGAATCGAGCACCAGGTGATGTGAAGACCTAAGCTCTCTTCTCAGTTTCCCCTTGACTACCTGCAAGAGGCTTCTCTTTTCCTCATATTTCTTATCTACAAAATAAGCTTTGTAAAAAGTAATCTTTACTTTATCTTGTTTATATGACCTAGTGACGTTGTTCATGGCGCTATTTAAACGAAGGTAACAAAAATTCTTACAGAAGCACAACAGCCCTTTTTGCATACAAAGAAAGTGTGATTCAGACTTCAAAAGCCAGTGTGTAGAAACAGTACCTTCTTGAAATTCTTGCCCAATAGATCTGTTCCTCCAGCCTTCAGGACATATCTGTTTACTGACGAAACAAGTTCTGCTCTGTTACAGGGACAAATTGACAGCAGCAGAGTCAGCTGAATTCCTTTGTACGACACAAATGCTCAACAAAATCATCAGCTAAGGTCTAACAGCAGAAGCTTTATTGCTGGTTATAAGTGATTACGTGGCAAAAAGAGTACCCAGAAAGTGAGATCCTGCCCTCACTATTTGCAAAAAGCACTGTTTTAATGTGTGAGCTGAGCAAGGAAAAATAATACCAATGCAATCTTTTTACAGTTCTGCCTAGTGACAGATACCTCTTAGCATAATACCTATCTCTAACAATGACTATCTAAGGAAGAACTGTTTTTACTTTTGTTTTGAAGTTTGCTGCAGTGAATTGTCAAGATGGTATTTACCATGTTTTGCAAGACGAAGTCCAAGCTTTCCCACATACAAGGTGCAGCTTTAAACCTGTGAGTCCACAATTGGATCCTTCACCTCTCTACTCCCCAAGATGCCATTTAACTCTTTAGGTGTCCACAGTCCAAATATGCCCTAGGTGTCCTGAGGCACTTGGAAATTAGCTGTTGACCATTTCAGAACTGGCTGTGTTGTTATAACCAGAGTTATAAGAAATTAATAAACTGAGCTTATTGGTCACTGGCTTCAGGTTAGAGCACTTCCATAGAGATCAAGTCTTTTCAGGAAGAAGAGAAATCTGGCTGTGGACCTCAGGCATGCATTACTAGCTATGGCAAAAGACAAAAAAGGAGACAAACTACCCATCTGTGCTTCCGGTTTAGGAGAAGGTTTTAGGTTGCTATCTCTTTAGCACTTTCTGCTGGCTAGTTAAGGCTTTTGCAAATCCCCTTCTTAGGCTTCCACTCTCGGGATGTATTTTATAGTCAGCATAAGACCATGATGGGGGAGCCAGTTCTACTAATTGGTGGGGTCCCTAAATATACATGTAGCATTTCATGTGGATCCAGTCCATTTTTGTGTTTTGCATATGGGGAAACAGATGCATGGAAACATTAAGTGAATTGCTGGTGATCTCATGGTCTGTCTCTGCCTGAAGACATAAATTGACTCTCATCCTGAATGAGAATAAAATTATGAAAACAAGGTAAGAAGGACTAAACCTCCAAATAATCCAAGCAAATACGGAGTCTTCAAAAGCTGCCAAAATTAAGCCATGTCAGCTGCTATGGACAAAGGTGCATAACTATCGTCCCTCCCTGCTGGGGTGTCCAGGATGCTGCACTGGTGGTTTGAGCGTCCATCATTGTTAAAACAGAAATAGGACAAGGGGTGGGGGTTTTTTACATAATGACATCTTTGGACTTTGGAGGTTGTGGCTGAAGATTGTCATTCTACCTTCAGAAAATAAGTTACATTTACTTCACTAGCAGAAGAATTTCTTTGGGTTTAGATTCATAAATATGAAATTGGGATGAAAAGGAATATAAATTTATTGGGGGAGGGTATTTTCCTTCCTTACATGCTAGAGTCTAATCATTCTAAGGGTTAATAAATTTTTTTTTTTATTAAAATAAAGCCCCTTCATTTTAGGTTAATGCAAGTAAGCCAATAGAAAAAAACATGATTTCTGTATCTGGGAGATATAAAAACACATGGTTTTAAAGGAGTTGCAAATTCAGCCACAGTCATTAACATTGTTGATTTTCTGATTCCAGTGTTGTCTTGGTACAAGAATTATAGTTATATAAAGTCCATAAAACCCCCATTTTTTAACATTCTTTCATTTAATTCATGGTACAGCATCTTTTGCATTTCAACTAGTGGCTTTAAATACAGGCAGCTTTTCAAATCCCATGTATTTCCAAACCAGCCCTCAGTAAGGATGACACTACCACATCAATCACTAGCAGAGGCCAGCTATAAAATTACAAAACCACTCAGCCATCTGTATAATTAAATGCAACCCAAAGTAATCAAGTAAATGTTAAAGAAAATGTCTTCATACGGTAAACTTTATCGTTAAAGGCCTACGTCTATTGTTTCTACTTGGGAAAGAATATATTTTTATCTCTGATAGGTATGCAAAGTGTCATTGCTTCCCACTCTCTCAAACAGCATGTCCTGCTGCATAGCTGATAAATGCAGAAAGATTTGCTGGTGTTGTCTGTGCTATATTGAATTTGGTATCTTAAACACAAATACCAGAGGATCAAGGTGTGAAACAAAAGTGGCTGCATAATGCCTGGGTGTGCCCTGATAATGCAGGACTTGGTCTCTGCCTGTCTTTCTTTTAACTGGTTACATAATTCTCACCATCACTTTTGTTAATAAGACAGTTTCATACTTTCTTGGATGCATTGGAAAGACAGGAGCAAAACTGTGAATCTGGGTTAATTGAAATGCTTACGTGATGTTGATGCACTAAACTTTCTGCTGTAAGTCTTGGGAGGAAACTTGCCATGAGTGTAGCTTGGAGAGTAAGGACAAAGTGACCTCAGATCTTCCATTGCTACTTTCTATGTTTAGGCTAAGTTTGGGGCTGTATGGCCCATAGGTGTAAATCACAGCAGTTCACAAGGTTGCTCTGATTTATGAAATTGTCCCCATCCTGCTGTCATGAGGCTGCTTGCACCTCACAATACCTTGATGCAGAGATGTTTTCTGCTGCTCTTATTTCTGCTATGAGCATTATATCCAGCATTTCCTTTGTGTGACAGATTGTAAAGGTTGCAAAATTGGAAGCATGCAGGGTACAAAGCTGCTGGTCTCTCGAAGTGCTAAAGCTTCTCAAAGCTGTTTTTCTGCTCCCTTTTATTTCTGACAATTGATTCAGTCCTGTCACTTGCATGCCTGTAATATCTCTTCCAATGAACATGTACCCAGGAACAGAAGCATTTCTGGTAGTTTATTCTGGATTTAAGAGCAAACATTTAAATACTTGTTTCCCAAAATGGAACCCAAAGTCTAAGATTCAGTAAACAGGCTCCTTATACAAAACCTGAGGACAATCAGACATGTCAAAAAGGAGTGTCCAACTCTGTACTGAACAGGACTTGTTAGAAGAAATGTGCCTGAAATCCTGTGGTTTCCCAGATAATACTTAGTATGAACCAGCATGTCCATTCTGATCCAATCTGTAATTCTTCAGTAGAGTGAAAACCTATGCATGTATTCCTCTTCCTCTGTCCTGTGGATTCATGCTGCATATTCCATGGCCAAATAAAGTTCCTAGCCACTATCTTGTAGGCTTGTGTGGTTTTGCCTCTTTAAGGACGCATTCTGCTGAAGCAGTCTTTATGTAGTAAAAATGCATTAATAAGTAGATAAAGAGGCCAGGAAGAAAAGGTGCTCTTGCCTGCCAATGAGAGAGTG
This sequence comes from Geococcyx californianus, assembly GCA_013389885.1. Lineage (NCBI taxonomy): Eukaryota > Metazoa > Chordata > Aves > Cuculiformes > Neomorphidae > Geococcyx > Geococcyx californianus. Next base: position 5,218 of record VWPV01020891.1, read on the forward strand.
CTCAGCAGGATGGAAGCAGATGTAGGTAGCAAACTTAGCAACCTTCATAGTCAGATGTCTAAAGAGAAAAGTGGATTTGGACTGTGATCTTGGACTTTGGTTTAAGAACCATTGTAGGCCCCTAACAAATCCTTCTTTTGATCTGGCCTTTAGCTATAAGTATGCAGGAACTGGCTTGGAAAGCGACAGTAAAACCCTGGGCACCAAAGACTCCCTGCAATTAAGGGGAAATGGCAGTCGCAGATGACTTGTATAGAATGGACTAAATGAAGATGATTATTGCTGTAGGTCTGTGTGCATCTCTGAATGCCCGTATTATGAGTCTCCATGTTAGTACTGCCATTCTTACAATCTGCTTTTCATCAAGACTTTGCTACTGTTAATTGTGGGGAAAACAAGCCAGTCTAGTTTATATGAGGGTCCAAGCAACAGTGGTTGCTGGGCCTTCTCTTGGGGAGGTTGCAAGGGCTGTAAAATAGAAATAAGAGCAATCATAGAGTGCGCAAGTGAAGACATAGCTTTGCAGATAAGAGTTTATGCTCTTGGAGAAATTACATCACTTTGTATTTAAGCAACATCAGAGTCCAGCAGCAAAGAAAACAGCACAGAAAGGGAGAGAGAGAAATAAAGAAAAAGAACACCCATGAATCCCATTTTTTTCCCTTCCTATTTGGAAAAAATATGATTTTCCTATTTCTCCTCATTTTGTCCAATAAGAAGGGTAGTCTTGCTCAACAACTGTTATTACTAGACTCAACTTTCAAATGGTAAATGGGAAGAGGCTAGTGTAGAGGTGATCTCAGCTTTGTTCCAGTCCAAGTCAGTAGCACACAATGTTTAAAAAGACATTTCTAACAAATAACGAAGATATGGAAGAAATAGGAAACCATGTAAATGTACATCATTTCAGCCTAATCATAGCTATAAAATAATGGCAAAAAAAAGTGTGCACCTAATCTCATTTACCTTGTCATCAGTAAATAATTTGACATGGTAAGGCTGGAGATAATGGCAGTTTTTAAGGGAACTTTCCATGTACATTCTTTGTAGGAGATCCATCTATAACATGTCCCAGAGGATAACATACTGTTCCTAAAGTACAAAGATTAACTGTAGGCAGGACAGCAATGCCTTATGGAATGAAATAGGAGGTTATTAGTTGAATCCTTGAAGATTTGGATTGGTAGGAATTACAAGGACCCGGCTTGGTCTGTCTTGTTCAACATTTTGAAATTAGAATCTTTTTGTTTACCAGCATGAAATCAAGGAGTGTGCTGATGATGCTGGCTGTTTGCATACAGTCAGAAGACAAATCAACAGAGGGTTAAGGGTTGGGATATTGCTCAGAGGATCTGGATCATCTCAATGACAGGAGTGATAGAAATAGGAAGTCATTAATGGTACGGTCTATAGAGGCATGTGCTCTTGGGGACTAGCAAGAAATTCTAATATAATGTGGAAATTTGTCACTTGGAAACAGCTGAGAGAAAAATCCAGTCTGCATTAGTTGATGGAACTGTGGAATTAGAAAGGGTAAATAGTGAAGTAAAATTGAAAAAAGATGTTCAAGTAAGGTAGGGTACAGGCAAGATCAAGTACAATTACTGCTGGAACATAAATGGTTCTATTCATCTGTATTGAAGGAGAAGAACTGAAATTATGAATTGAGCAGAGATGAAGGAACAAGACAGCCTGGTTTATGTGAGGAGACTTGAATAACTCAGTTTGCTAAGTTCAGCAGAGGGGTGACTGAGAATAGGATGGTGTCTGTAGGTACACCAAAGTCAGCACCAAGGAGACCAACAGCTATGTGCATTACAGAACAATGCTGGCAGAGGAATGTATGCATGTAAACTGGCCACAAGTAGGTGGGAAATAAGAAAGTTTCTAGATATAAATGATGGGAGTTTGGTACAACCTTCATCTGTGTAAAGGCATCAAGACAATAACTCCCTGCAGGGTGATCAGTGTATTTTGAAAAGGCTGTATGGTGTGGTGACTGGCATCATAGGGACTGGAGTTGGGAGCCCTCAGTGTCATTTTCAGTTCTTTTTTTCAGTGACTGTAGGCATAACAGTTTGTAAGAAGAGTAGTGCAGCCCGGATGAAAGTGAAACCAAACTTATTTCACGACCAGTTAAAGACTTTGTGGAGGTTGTGTTTTCATTCAAAAGCCACAGTGAAGCCACTGAATGTAACCAAACTGGCTAGTTTTGCTTGCTGAAAGAAAGTAACCTAAGGTATTTCTTTGCGTGAGCTGTTATATGTTCTGTTTAACCTGATGTAGAATATTTGCTCTGGATGCTTGAGAGAAGGGAGATGGTCCCTTTTTTATCTCATAGCATGGAGATACTTAGGATAAGGAAATCTTACTTTTGTCCAACGGAATTTGAATCAGAATTCTACTTCTTAAGAAACTCTCAAGGGACTGGGGATCCCTGAAGTGGGAGAAAGAGGAAATTCTTCCTTCCGTTATAGTTGTTGCCCTGCACAAAGGCAGCGAGTTCGCTGGGTCAGTGAGGAGAAGCATGAGAATCATGGCTTCCCACCCTGGGAACCAGTGTGCTCCCTTCGGAGGTGTGTCCCCATCCCTCTCTGGTCAAAATCAAAATGGTAACAGAAAGGAGTGAGTGTAGCCTTTGTCAAAGTAGCCTCTGCAGGGTCTCTGCTACCTAAGTAAATGCTCTGATCATTGAGCTGTTGGGTAATTGGAGATTTTCCTCCAACAGAGTTTATCCCTCCTTTGTTTTTTTCCAGCCAAAACTATTCAGCAAATTTGAAGTGAATAGTTTAGACATGACTGAAACCACATTTTCCGGGGAATTAACTATTAAAATAAATAAATAAATCCTCCAACTCTAGCTATTACGACTTCTAAAATCTATGCTGCTTCTTTTTCACCTAAATTAAAACGTGTATCTTTTCTTAAGTATAAGGGTTTGACTCATCTACCCAGCCCAGCCTGGGTAATAAATTAGGGCTCATTAATTATGTTATTCTGAGACACACAAGGCCTATTACAGCACTTAAAAATAATACTTGTTTCTCCAGTTTACCATTTTTTTCCTCTTTGCATCCCCTTTCATCCAATCAGTACCAACTGCTGATCTCTGTAAGAGGGGACATTCACCATTAAATTTTTGTCCTTTTCTAGTCAACTAATTTAGAACTAAAAAAAATTTTAAAAAGTACTTTTGTCACTGAGCATACTGCTAACTTGTTAGGATTTTAAATATATTATGCTATGCAGTAAGGTACAAGCTAAACCAAGCAAACAAAAAAAGGATGTATCTAACTGGAATTGATAAAACTGTAGGAAATCTAACAGTAAAACAGAATTCCAGCTCTGAAAAAAAAAAAGTGCTGGATCTGAAGCTGCCTGGAGAGTGGCAGCATGAAGAGAAATTCACTACAGAAAAGAAAAAATTAGTGTTTCTCAGAATTTTCCAAGTAACTGTCCAAAATACCCCCCACAACAGGTATTGCAGACAGGCAGCTGCATAGCCCACAGTCAGTCGCTGGTTCTGGTACAGCGCAAACTCCTGATCTTCCAAGACCTGGAAGTCCTTGAACTTGGGCTGTCAAAAAGACTTGAGTGGGTAGTGTCTGATGTGTGGTAAGGAAAGCAGAAGCTACCGACCTGAGGGGAAGCTGCTTGCTTTCCACCAAACTGGAATTTTGCAGTGGCAAATTGTTCAGCCAGCAGATTTCTGATCAGCTCACTTGGACCTCATTGCATACCAGCATTGCGTCACATCTTTCCAGGCTGGCAGTTTCCAGAGTTCTCTGGACCATGGCAAGCAGCCCTCTATATTGTTCTTTACAGCATTTTCAATTACTGTTTGATGCAGCATGTAATTTGCAGATGGTCTGAAATGTGCAGTGGTGGTTTGATGATCCAGAAATGTGTGGAAGGATGGTTGCAGACATCCCTCTAGTGGCTCTGTAGCCTCTGGGAAGCCAGTGAGCAGCTCTGGTTGTCCCCAGACTCATCATGGACGCCGTGTATGCGTGTGCTCTTGTCTGTATAGATGAGGCTTTGCATGCTGTACATTTCAGTCAGTGTGGACCTGTCTGACATAACTGGGTAAGGAATAGTGGGTAATTTCTCCCTTTTTTCCTTTCACCAAAGTTACCCTTGAAACTGCACCATTTCAGGCTGTTCAGAGTGGTTTTTGCACTCAAGCCATGATGCTGGAAGGATGTACCCTTTTCAGTTCCTCCCTGGCCACTATAAAAAAGATGTCCTGGGAGATGAAAAAGGGTGAGGAAAAGGTTAATCCTGCCTCTGAGCATTTTTTGAATGTCAGTTTATTTAACCTAGAGAGGGAACATAAAAAATCATAAAAAATGCAAGTTGTACTGAAGATTAATGAGATGTTGGAGATTTCCCTGTTTTATAACACAAGACAGATACAGTAACAAAGGAAAAAAAAAACCAGTATACATAAACTAAACAAACTAAACATAAGGAACATTTCCTTGTACATTTGAACACTTTGGCTTGTCAATTGAAATTGTCAACAAGATGCTAATTTTGATTACGTGTTTGGAACATTTGATTTATTTTGCCATTTACTTTGTTAAAGGATGTACAGTATAGACTGAGAGCATCAATAAGCCCTGGGGCAGCATCTTTCAAGGTAGCAGAGAGTTTTCCGGTGCTGTCATCAGAGAGGAGTCTCTCCTGGGGCACCTGGGAGGTCCTGGCACTCACCACAATTGCTTCATAAAGCACTGCAAGGACTGCCCTTGGTGCTTTGTAGAAGAAGCATCCTGTGGAGGGTCCTGGGAGAGCTGGTACGCTCTTAGGAGTCACTGCAAAGCAGAACTGGTGGGAGTCCGCAAAAGAGATCAAGGCAGTCACCTTTTTTACAAATGAGCATAGCACAGAGGAATGGTTTGTCTGGAGGCAGCAAGCTGCCTGGTGGCAACATGATGTGGCATTGAAAGGATATATGGGTAAAACTGTCCTCAGTGACAGCCCACACTGAGTCTCTCCATGTTGAAACATAAACCCCAAATCTCATCCTTCTGATAATCATAGTTCTGTAGCTCAGTAATTCATCTGTACTACCAGTGTTACTATTCTGAATCCATTATTGTTTTTAATCTGAGAATTACCTATACAAAATATGAAAGTGCAACAATTCAGCTCCACATATAATTTATTGAGCTTGCTCGTGCCTACTTCAAAGCCACCATATGCTGCCAATAAAGCACATGGCTGAATGCTTATTTCTAGTTGAGCCTTGATTTTTTAATCTGATCAGAAACGATTAGTAGAGTGAACAGACAGGTTTTGATTTCAAATGTGGTAAAAACCTGTGTAAGTGGTGATGGGGGGATTTTTTTTCCCCTTTACAACTATATAATTTTCTTTCCAAATATAACTGCTGTTTTGCAGACTTATCCCCCCAAAATAGCTCCCACTTGTCCATTTAAGAAATGGTCCATTGTCATAAAGCCAGCAGAGAGGGAGCATAAATGCCTGAAAAGTTTTCAGGCAGCATCTATGTAAACAGTTATTGTTGTCTTGTTTTCATTTCTAGGCAACAGATCCTCAGGGACACATAGACAGCATACAGACAATATCTGGACAGCTTTCCAACCCCTTCTGTCCTACTATAATAGACTATATCTTCTCCATGTATAAAAGCATTCAAGTGGAACATACTTGTTTTTAAGAATCTATGAAGACATCATTTAATGTCACAAATGTAGTTCCTTTTTAAAAAGAAAAAAGATTCCTGAGCTTCAATATGCAGTAAATTTTCAGTGTGGAGTCTTTCAGAATGGAAGAAACACAGAATTCATCAATAAATACACAGTAATCCATATTTTCCTTTAATGCTGCTCTGCTTCCCAGGGCTTGCAGAGTTCTTGATACTTTCTAAACAAATCAAAACCACTGATCAGTGCAGAGACTGCCAAACCACGTGTCACCTTTGGCAATTCACTTGTATTTATCCCTTTATTCAGTTCTCCAAGCAAAATCTGCAATTAAGACTTGTTTGATCTCAAAAGAAAAGCAGCAGTAATGTTTTCATAGCATTTTACTTTTATTTTCGAACTTCTAATTACAGGAAAAATTGATCTTGCAATTCTTGAGGCAAATCTCTATATTTCCCTCATGAACATTGTCCCAGGTTGCGATCATTTTGTATCATTTCATAGGTGTTTGTTTTACCTGGAGCTGCATAAGGATACAAATCGTATCTGATAGCTTTTCATCAGTCGGAAGGCCTTGCGTATGTTGCTGGTTGCTGGGCAGTTAAGGTTAAATCTGTCTCAAATGTCAGGGGGATTTTTGCCATGATAAACTGTTTCTTGCACAAATCTAAAGTATTACCAGTGTTGGTGATGAGAACATGGCTTGGTAAAAAGTTCTTTGATGAATTCTAGGGAGTCTCATTATCAAGTAAAATTCCAGTTTTCTGCTCCCAACTGCAAACTCTGTGCAACCTGTGTTAGCTTAAGGGATGGAGGCAGCATGTGGGTATTGTGCCCTGGTTTCGTAGGTGCTTTAGGGATCATAAAGAGATCACAACTAACTTCTGTGAAGCTTCGATTGATCTTTGAGTGCCTAGGTAATAGCAGTGTCTGATGTTACACAGAGTGGTTTCACAGGTGCTATATGGTCAGGTATAATTGGTCTGAATGTTCATGAGTCTCACCAGGGGAAAATAGCAATTCATTCTTTCATTGATTTATTCTATTTACAGTTTATTTTCTGGACACTTCTGAACATGAGCACAGGCAGAGTGCAGCCTAGCAGATGAGAATATCAGAAGACAGTGTCATCACAGTTTGCAGAAAGAAGGATCTTCCCACTAACAGCATTGCAGGTACTGATTGTGTGTCCTCCTTTTCAAAACCACTTAATGCCTTCCCTCATTCCTAAAATTTTACCACTTGCCATATTTAGTCCTCCAGGTACCTGTGTTCAAGAATTGCTTTTTGCCTGTTTGTTAAGCAAATAAAGATGCAGGTAACTGCCTACAAACAGCTACTGCTGCAAATCATGGAGGGAAATTCCCCCTTCGCTGGTGCTTCTAGATCCAGGATTTTTCTGTTGCAATCCCAGCTGTCTCTCAAATAATTTGGCCACACTAAATCTCAGCCAAAAGGCTTGATCTTTAGAGAAGTCTGTGTCTACCTTCAACCTTTGCTGTCAGTGGCTCGTGTAATAAACGTGGGGCCTATTGACCTTGGTTTACTCTTCAAGTTTGCAGGTGTTTGCTTTTTAACATGTGCTTAAAGGCTTGGGCCCATCTCTAATTTACAATCCACTTTAAAATTTTATTATCCAAATAACTTCTGAAATGTTTTTAATGGACTTGGAACTTTCCTTCTGAAAGTTAACTTTTATTTTCGCATTTGGAAATGAACTGTTTTAATGTTGAGGTCACAGTTTGTGCACACAAATGTTATCCTAGATTTAGGAGCCAGCAAACCTCTGAAGAATATGTGTGCCTTGTAATTAAAATAAATACAAAACCAGGTTTTTCCCTTTCAGACCTTGATGAAACTTTGTATCTGACTTGACACTTTCCTGATAAAATGATACATCAATTTTTGTGTCATTTTGCATGACATACATTTCGGCTGTGTGTTAGAGAAGCAACAGCTTGTGGTATTTTTGTGGTTGTAGATGGGGAAAACGCCCCAAAACTTAATTCCTTAGAAACTGATAGCTGTAAAACCAAATTTCTTGTCTGTCTGGAAAGGTTATATTATCTAAAAGCAGTTCTGTGCAGGATTTGCATTATAACCTGCAAAAGATTGAAAGCAAAACTGTTCCAGGAACTTGAATAGCTTCTTGCAGAATTTTAGATTCCTGAAGTTTTGATTTGAAATGCTATGAAATATTAGAGGTTAAATAAAAGTCAATAAAAGGCTAATGATTTCCTAAGCCTGCACCTTTTGAATTTGCTGTTTCAACTTCTAGGATCATCTCCTATAGCCCCATCACTTAACCCAGGGGCAATTAAAACTGCTACCTCATTCATAGATTGTGTTGTGAGGAACCATCATAAGCCCATGCAGATGTGGCAGCTGTCCAGACAGCACAGCTACAGTCTCTTAGATAGCCCACCATCAGACTGTAGCAGGATGGAAGGACGGGAAGGAGCCACGTAGGAGGTACGTGGAGAGAACCAGGCTTTTCTCTCTAAGCATCAAGTAATATTTCCTTCTATATACCATGTTTGTATCCCAGTCCTTCAGTGGACACCTGTGTGAGAAGACTCATGTAGATTTATATGAACTGTAGACAACCAAGTGTAATGTATGTGATTTTAGCCTTAGCACACTTCTCAGAAATTACTGTTGGCAGATCAGAAGTGGAACTAAAAATAGCAGATGACTGCTCTGGATAAACACTTCGCAGTGAAACTTAAGCCCCGACACAATGCCAGAGACAGCCTGTACACTGAGATTGTGGAACACACAGTTAACTCCGGCTACTTAGGACCAGCCGAATGTCTAGCAAGCAGGCTGACTTCACCACTGAAAATTACAAGATCTGAAGCAGCTTTTGAAATGTGTAATTTAATTATGCTTGTAAATGAGGCTTCTCACACCCAACAAAAAGATTATTCGAAATGAAGGAATTTACTGTCTTCTAAGTGCTTTCCAAAAGATCATAATTTAAACTCTTTTCTTTACAAATCACGTTATTTAAAAACTGCAATTGACATAAAACTCTGACAAGTAATTTCCCATATCAAGTGAGGGCTGAACTGGCATCTTGTGGTGGTTTTTCCAGCTACAGAATGTGCGAAACCAGACTATTTTATAATTACGGATTCTGGCTGTTGCTATTGCTGATGAATGCATTTAGATGCTCAGCCATTCTTACAAGACAAAAATGCTATTAGAGCTTTTTATTTTATTACAGGCAAAGTCCTCAAATAGCCACCGGAAGTGCTTACACAGACAAACATGTTGAAAACTGTCAGATTTGGACTCAAAAAAAATACCTTAATCTTAGCTGTTCAGAAAAAAATTCAAGTATTATTATACAAATTCAGAGCAAGGCCCTACCACATTTACTTTCTAAGTAAGCTTATAGCTTGCATTCAAGCTCAGCATCTCTAAGGAACTTCTCAAGTCCAAGTCAAATCTTTTCAGCTATGTAACACACTGATCGTATACATCCATTTTCCAGTATGGTGGATAATTAAGTATTTTAGTAGTATCAACAAAGCAGTTTAATTGCCAAAAAGTCTCTTTGTTCCACTGAAGATGCATTATTAAAAGAACTTAAAAAACATAGCATAACTTACTACAGCTTCTCTCATTTCACTGTAATAATTGCATGGCTTGATGTTAAAAAACAGAATTCACTAGCGATTTGTTCAAAATGAAAAAACCTAATGTTTCAATTAAATGAAGTTACGCTTTGCTTTTTAACACAGATTTTTAACACATCTCTTCTCACAAGTGACAAGCAATAGGACAAGAGGAAACAGCCACAAGTTGTGCCAGGGGAGGTTGACTGGACATTAGGAAGAATTTCTTTACTGAAAGAGTGGTCAGGGATTGGAACAGGCTGTCCAGGGAGGTGGTGAAGTCACCATCTCTGGAGGTGTTTAAAAAACAGGTGGATGAGTTTCTTAGGGACATATACTCTGTAGGGGATTTTCTTGCAGCGCAAGGCCATGGAATATTACAAGAAGCCTGTGTGCACAACCCTGCCTACGATTACAGCGAGAGTGGCCTCAGAACCGTCCTTGGATAGAGCTGGGATGAGGATCCAGGATGTTTCACAGGCGATAAGGACAGAACAAGAATGCAAAGAATGCAAGGCTTAATTGCAAGGAGGGGGG
>VWPV01020893.1:1511-27268 GCA_013389885.1 Geococcyx californianus
GTTAGAGGGTGTCCAGAGGAGAGCAACGAGGATGGTGAGGGGGCTGGAGCACAAGCCCTGTGAGGAGCGACTGAGGGAGCTGGGGTTGTGCAGCCTGGAGAAGAGGAGGCTCAGGGGAGACCTTATTGCCCTCTACAACTGCCTGAAGGGAGGCTGTAGTCAGGCAGGAGTGGGGCTCTTCTCTCAGGCGACCAGTGACAGAACGAGAGGACACGGTCTCAAGCTTCACCAGGGGAGGTTTAGGCTTGATATTAGGAAGAAATTCTTCACTGAAAGGGTGATTGGTCACTGGAATGCGCTGCCCGAGGAGGTGGTGGAGTCACCATCCCTGGAGGTGTTTAAGGAGAGATTGGATGAGGCACTTAGTGCCATGGTGTAGTTGACAAGTAGGAGAAGGTGTAGGTGTTGGGTCATAGGTTGGACTCGATGATCTCAAAGGTCTTTTACAACCTCGTGATACTGTGATACTGTGATACTGTGAACCCTTCACAAGCCTGGAACAGCATTACTTGGACTAGGTGGCCTACATGTTTCGCTAAGTCATTCATATCATAAAAGATCAAATTACTTCCATCATTGGTTCATTTTTTTGTGTCTCATGAAAATATGCAAAGTTATTTATCACGTTAATTATTAAGTCTACAATTGCCCTTGAAACATTTCAATAGCGGTGATTTATTTATCTTTTTTTTTTAGCAAGGAATCTCTATTTATAGGTGTAGACGTTCAGCATTGGATTCTATAGGTTTCTTTCCTTCATGATATTTAATTGTCAAGTGCTGGAATGGAATGTTCTGTGCTCTTCAAGTGGTAATAAGGAAAAAGTACCTTAAACAAGAGATCTATGTTTAGAACTAAGAATGAAGAGTTATGAATATAAGTTTATCAATATACTGAAACACTGCTCTGAATTAAGAGGATATGAACACAATAGGAACTTGGTAAATAGGATACATAGCTGTTATACACGATTTGAAAAGATTCTGAACAAAAATTAAGCAATAATTCTGTCATATAATGACATGAACCAGGACATAAAATATAACAATATTAATAAATAATAAAGCATTTGGATGATATCTGAGAATGATAACATTAAGTTCTGAGAATGGCTTAAGATACCTTTCTTATATTAGTTATCATAAGACCACATGCACAAAACATTTTTTTCTGTGAGAGATGACTGACTTTCTGTTGAAATATACAACATTTTGTCATTAGATAGTCCCAGAGCACCAATAAGGAAAAAAAAAAATGTTTCCTTCTTCTGAAAAGTTGTACTAGGAAAAGAATAAAGAGGCAAACAGAAATGTAAATTATGTCTTAGTAAAGCAAAATGGGAATTATACAACAGTAGCTTTCAATCAGCACAAAACCAGAATTCTTTTTCATTTCTCTCTGTTCCTTTGGGCTTAATTTTAAAACTCTTGATTGAGAATCACATTTTAAACACTATATGGATATATTTTCTTTTCATATAAGCAATACTGAAGTATTCTCAAAATGCATAGTATAACTTTGGGAAATAAAAGCAAAGAAAGCTAAGTACAAGAATTGTCTGAGGAAGCAGGAACATGCTCTATGAACATTCTAGCTCTCCAGTAGCTTGAAGACTGGCTATGCAGTACAGTACTGTACAAATAGCAGCATGAGATAGGCCAACTATTTATTACATGTGTGGCATATTCAAGCTTCACGCCAAAGAGGTATCTTCTTTATGTCTTGCATGTTGTTGTTATCTTTGAAATGGCTGAACTTGTACTTGATATTGTATAACAGCTTTAAACCCAGAAACTTCTTATTTTGTAGTATGGGGAAGACATTTCTTGCTGGGAAAGGTAGACTGTTTTATTCAGGAACTACAATCACTATTGAAGAGGAAATAAAAGTAGTGGAGGTTGTTTCCTGATGGCTAGGATGTCTCCAATGTGTTTGTAAAGCAGCATTTTTGCTAATGTCTAACTGATGTGGAAGGCTCTGTGATAAATTATATTGTCAGATATTTAAAGAAAGAATGTTAACGAATACCAATAAATTATTCATGTTTATTAGTCTCACAAATCAAGGGCAGTATTGCTCACATTGTTTAAATGTCTCAGTGCTTCCACATAAAGTATCCAGCCCCAACTGGACAACTTAGGCTGATTATACTAAGCATCTAGGCTCCTTTTTCAGTAAATAGAGCTAGACAATCAACAAAGCATACATGGTAAGCGAGGGGCTACCTGAGAAGAAAAAAACAAAAAAGAGACATACAATCCAAGAATAAATATTACTTTCTTCTATCTGGAATTGTGTTGTATGATTCTGGACTGCTTATTAAGGCGTTACTGTTCATTTAATTTTTAGAATCCTGAGGGTTTTGCTGGTTTTTTCTTTCCTGAATGTAGTATCTAACTGAGCTGTGATCGTTCCTTAGAGACTGATAGTCAGAGACAGGTTGCGCACTAAGTGAGAAACTTGAATTCCCACACTGCTTTTGCCCAAGATTATGGTTTTTATACTCTCCTAATAGTTGGTAAACGTATTAGCCATTGCAGGGTTGCCTTTGTAGTGCAAATAATACAGATAAAATAAGATCACAAACTTTCACAAGACTTAAACAAAAATCAGGTAAGATGGGTAGTGACTGTGTTTATATTGAAAATATTCTTTTTTGAAAATGTTCTTTTCTATTGAAACTAAGCCATTGGTAACTCAGGATTGGTAATTCAGGAAGAGGACAGTCTAATAAGCAAACATTACTTTGCACAAGTCATCTTTGAAAAATTTGTTTGTTTGATTTTAAAAGTATCTGCTAGTTTAGGGACATAAGAAAATATGAAGAAGACTATCACATAACTGTATAGGTAACCAGATTTTTAGATACATAAGGCTTTGAAGATTTTGAGCAACCACATACTGATTTAGAGACTGTTTAGAAGACTGTGTTTTAAGCATTAAGTAAACCAATGTGAGGCGGTAGTAGATATTTTCTTCAACTATGAATTTGAGCAGTTATTTGTATCATCAGTCAGTCCTCGCCATACTAAAATATTATGATGTCAGATAGTAACGCGTATTTCTGAAAACTCCAATGGAGACTTGTCACTTTGCACCTACGTAGAACAGGTAGCACTGGATAACATCAGAACACACCAATAGTTTCTCATGCAATCTAAAGGAGAGAAAAGATTCCCTTTCTGAAGTATGCTTACTCTGCTCAAAGGAACCAAGAAGCATCATAGCCTATTAAAATAACCACTTGGGAATTTCTGCTTGCCCTGGTTTCCTAAGGAAAACAGTTTTGTATAAGCTTGCTCTATTCAAAGCTCTATCTGACTAACAGTTCTCCCTTAATAACATTTGAGCCTACTAGTTCAGAGAAATAGGGAACACAGAGATAGCAGCTTCCTACAGGAAGCCAATAAAGTACGTTGCCTGGGAAGTGCATCCTCTTTTTTGGTCCTCCAAGCACCAGGTAGCTGCATGTTCTGCTGGTCTTGCACAGCCAGCAGGAAGAGGCAGACATTAATCAGCTCTTGCACGTTTGCTGCTCATCAAAATCTGTATTTCCAAACAGCCCAATCCATGACTGCACATCTAGAAGGATTTCAGAATTGTTAAAGAACTGGGAATCTCACAGTGTGAGTGCTTGCAGTAGATACACAGTTTGAATGTGTGTTGCATCACTTACAGATTATATGACAGCAGGGAGGAACCAAGTATACTGCTGCTTTACCACAGACAAAAAAATTGGAAGAGTGTGTGCTCTGCTGTTTATAGAAGAGTGTAACTATATTCGTGGTTGTGATAGATGCTAGTTAGGCATACCTCTACCTATAACATGATCACAAAATGTTCATCGGTAGCAGCTTTACACAATGACTGACCTGCACATCTCAGCCTTGATTCCACAGGTGACGAGTTACTTCACTGATTATTCCTCTGCAAAGAATGTGCCAAAAGCCTAGTTCAGATCCAGTGCCAAAGGAAGGACATGCCAAAATAAGGCCACATAACACTTTAGGGACTGTGTGCAATGCTGTAGCTTGCAGTGCTGTCCTATACAGTTTCAAAATTTTGCCAGACATCTCTTCAGCTCTACGATGGCACAGAATCAGAGGGACTTAAATACCTTTTCTTGCGATCTTTTGACTGAGCTGAAAATTTTGTGCTGTACATGCTACCAAAACTCAGCTCTTGTACTAAGATTTCTCAAAGCTGTTTGTTTGCAAGATGAAGTCAGGTCCCTGACCTAAATTATTCAAACACAATAGTGATACCCAGGGTTATTTTAAATGTTGTATGCTGACTTTTTTCTTTCAGAATTAGCACAAAAGCATCCTACAGCAGCACAAATATAGGGTTAAAGTACTTTGCAGGGAGATATCATGTCCAGAGAATCTCACTTTTGAACAAAATGAAAGAAAATTGTGCTGTTTGGAGACCCTCCTCTCCCATTCCCCCACAACAGAGGAAGTGATACCAGAAAGGACAGGAGAGACTGACTCTAGCAAATTGACAGATGGGTATCAGGCTGACATAAGGTCTGGAATATGCAAGTATTGTTCAGGCTGTCCCAGAGGATTTACAATGACAATTTTTTTGACATTGAGGAAGTTAGAGTGAGCTCAATGACTTATTTTTCATCTTCATTGCATACATCCCTCTGCCTATGTTGTATTCATATTATAATTTGAACCAGATCACACCCTTTCGTAAGACAAAGGGGAAAAAAACCCAACAAATACAGGAAACAGAGATGAGAGGATTCTGCTCACACTGAATATACAGCCTTGCTATGTGATACAAGTTTGTGTGCAAAGGAGAAAGAAATCAAGAAAATCAAAATTATTATAACATTACTGAGAGGTTGAATTTAAATCTCTTTAATAAAATAAAACAAAACATCTTTGGCTGTTGAAGAAAAATGAAAGCTTATACAAACCCCATGAACATATGAGCAAGACAAAGCATATAGAAAAGCTAAATTTGAATCAGATTGACAAAGCTTCAGAAATTATTCTCTGGTCAAACAGTGAACAAATATATGACCATTTGTTGTAATTTTCATGGTTGATAGAAGAGTATAATTTGGTGAGATCACGACTGAAAAAATACATCAAACTTGCAGCTCAGGGGATATGCAATATCCATGTTTCCAACCTGAGAGGAAGTGCTAGAAATATTAAAGGCCCTGCTTCCAAATACAAATTTGTTTCATTAACAAAGTATTCATGAGATACTTCAAATATTTTTTCATGAAAATATTTCTGTCTTTAATAACAAGTATATATATATATATATATCTTTTCTGAAATTAAAAGGCAAATACTATTTGATATTACCCCATATTATTTTCCCATCCTTGTCATTGTAGGTTTTTCCCAAAATTTTCAGAGGGTCTAGTACTATTTGTACTTTTTATACAAAATACATAGAGAACATATGTTTTCCTCAAATAACAAGAAGGACTTGTTTTATTTTTTGCCATCTTATTTGTGTATAATTCTAGGATTTGGTATGTAATAGTAAAATGTGCATTGAACAAAAAACCCTCTATACAAAACCTAATTATTTTTTTATATAAAAGTTTCCTAATTTCTGTCTCAAATTACAAATATATAATCAGCTAGATTCTGATTGCATTAACAAAGAAGAAAATCTAACACAGCTCCATTGAAGTTGGTGGAAATAAACTAAAGTTGCATTGGTTACAAGGCAGGCTGAGGTTCAAGCTATTAGTATTGCTATAAACTTTTGTGCCCTCCACATACATCAAGGTAGCATGAGGCCTGTTGTGTTTCATCCTCCTTCCTCTTGTCCTTTTTCTCACCGTGCAGAGAGCAGCAAAATCTGTATGTTAAATGTCACTCCATATTAAGGGCCAGGTCATGCCATCAATTTTTAAACACAACTACCCACTGAGATCAATGTAGAGTGCTACTTAAAACTTGACAGTAGAGTGTGACCCTATAATGTCACGAAATATCTCTTTACTTGACTAAAAGCCTGATTCTAATCGTAGCAGCAGTCTACCAGCATTAAACGCTGCATTTGTAGTATTGCATTGTTGATATCCAGTACCCTACTGTGTTTCCAAATGTGATTATCGCTTATACTGTTTCAGCTATCTAAAATTCGTTCTAGTCCCTATTATTCATAAACAACTGCAATAACACTGCAGTTTTAACATGGAGTGAAGAACTAACGAGTGTGCACAATCAGACTAATAAATGCGTTAACACTTGCATCCTCGTGCTATACAAAGTTTTATTGATCTCTATGGGACCAACAAGGTAAAGGATAACTCGTATCCTGTCATTCAATCAAAGCTACAGGCTCTTATCCTATGAAGGTTCAAGTGCATCTTTTGCCACACAATAAATATTCTACCTAGGGCCAACAGGGTAATCAGAATTCAAAGCATAAAGCAAAGGAATAAGGTCTTTGCAGAACCACTTGTTTTCAAAGTTTTATTCTCCTCTTTGCAGCTTTCGTGCACCCTACAGAAACACTGATAGTTTATTAACTCATATTACAGTATAAGTTCTTTCAGGTGAGATGAATATTAGAGAGGTACCATCATAAAAATAAAAAAACAGGTTAAATGCTATAGCTGCAGCTGTAGATAGATCATTACAGACATGTTAGGCAAATCTGTATTAATACTCTGTATTTTACAACCTCTTTTTGGTTTTAGAAATCCAGTCAAAAGTATTAATGTACCTAACAGTCATTCCACTCCTCTTCCTCATTCTCATGTATTTCCACATACACATCATAATGCATACAAGTAAAAACATGTTGATTCATTTTCCTGGTACAGGAATGTCATTGCCATTCCATGAAAGAACTGATGAAAAATATTTGCTCAGACATTGCCTTAATATGGAGTGAAAGAAAAAGGTAATTTACCCCAGGTATGCATTAAAAGGATATAGCTTCCAAAGTTTAAAAGTACCCTTACAAATGTGTTATTTTGAAAAAAGTATTTAAAACCAGTTTTTCCAAGGTGCCTAAAGGTTGCATTAAATGCAAAATGTGATTTTCAAAAGGCCAGAAACATATGACTTCTAACTTCCAAGTTGCTTTCAAAGCAAGACTGAATTATTAAAGTTCACTTCTAGAACTTAATCTAGACTGTTAAATCAGGCAATAGTTTTTAATAAATTTACCTGCCATCAATAGAAGGATAGGGTTCTTTGTGGCAGAGGAGATCCTTTGACACTGTTTCATGAGTTCCAGCACTTTGACATAAGAAGTCTTGGTCAGACAAGTATAATTTTCAAGGAATTAATTATACTTCTCAAATCTTCTTGCAAAATTCACTCTTGAGATCTTCCTCTTTCCCCTTCAGTGAAATCTCCTAGAGTTTAGGAACTCTCCTAGAGTTAGTGAGTGCAAATCCTATCCTGTGAAATATGGAATTAGGAATATGGGCTCTGCATTACTGTTTTAAGTGTGGAAGATGTTTAATATCTCTAGTTTTGATGCAGAGAGAGGTTTGATAATCAGTGTAAGGGAGCATGCACTCCATAAAAATTATATTCTTCCTGTAAAAATTATATTCCACATCTAAATCTGGTTTAGTACTGCTTTTTAAAAACTGAAGTACAGTTTTTGGTAACAAATAATTACTTCTGTAACAGAACTAAAATCTTTCTGTTATAAAACCCAGAAATTCACTCTGTCAAAATCCCCTCCTCCTGTGATGACACTGCAGCAAACCCCCCACATTTTCATTATAAAACCCATTGGGGACCATCACAGGAAAGAATGATAATTGTACAAATAATGTCAAGCATTTTTCATTAAGCCCAGTCAAAATTACTTCTTTGAACTATCACCTACAGATTATGGTGACCCTTCATAGTAAAAACACAAGACAAAAATGGATGGGGTTTTTTCAGTATATACAAGACAGTAAAAATTTATGTCATGAATGGGTAACACTTCTGAAGCCAGATGGTTGAGGGGAAAAATGTTTATTTTTTTTTTTTTTTTACCAAGTACAAAAATGTCTTTAATGTGACATGAATTGAGACATACACATAGAAATAGTTGGACAATTCATTCAGCTTCTGCTGCATATTTTGGATGATCCATTTACATGACTGAAAATGGCAAACATATCCACAGAAAGATAACACCACAGTAGGAACTTGTGGAAAACATTATGCCAGCCAGCTTTCTGTACTTTCTGTGCTTTCTACTTGATAACAGAATTCCAGTATGTAAAATATAAGAGTGATTATATCTTCTCTATTGCTTTTAACACTACTAAATACTTCCATCAGCTACTGCCAATGCATTCAAAATTGCTTAAATTAGATACCAAGGTCAGAGGTCCATGGTACCACCTAGTACATAATGCAATTGTACAGTTTGGGTTTCTGAAGCTGCAAATGCTGCAGGACCTCGACACCCATAATTTACTGTGACATGGAATTAGACAAGGTGCAATCTGACCCCACGCAAATACCAACTTGTGATATAGCACTCTGGCTTCTGAGGCTGTACGAATATGCAACAAGGGAACTATCTGTAGGATTAAGCCTACAGCAGATGATTTGCATAGTAAAGGCACTTCAAAGGAAGATTAAAACATTCTTTCACTTTATTGTTATTTGTGATATTGAATATCACCCATCTATTTGTAAATGCATCCGTCTATGGCATTGTCACTGAAACTGTGTGATCTCAGCTGAATTGTCTGTTTTGACCATAATTCCATATTAAAATTTTCCTGTATTCCCCTAGCAGCAAAACTGATGTACAGTGGCAGCCACCATCAAAAGTTTTTAAGTGTAAAAATACAAAAGATTTTTGTTTCGACATTTAAAGACAGTTAATACAGAACAGCCAGACATCTGGAACATCAGTAGTATCAAGCAGTCCAAAGGTGGATGAACTAGTGAAGGGCAATATAGATACCAAGACTGTGCATTAGTAGAGAAGATCAGATGTATCTTATTAGCAAGCTTTTAACAGTCAAGGTTGTGCTGAATAAACACGCTGACAGCTACATTTTATGTAAAACAGTGATCTTACGAAATTACATCAGCAGGATGGATATTTAGAACCACTCTGTGGCTGCTTAGTTTAGCTGGGATCTTCATCGACATTATTTCAGTCAGAGGGAAAGTTAACATTGCTGCTGTGGATAATAAGGAGGCCAGCAGACATGAAAAACATTTAATGATTGATAGGATTCTAGCTTTCCCTAGAAGCCCATGACTTTGATTACCCTCTCTTGTTCTTGCTTACAACAGGGAAAGCACAGCAAAGAAAAAAACAAATCTTCCCATGCTGAGAAGTGCAGGTATTCTGAAGGCTGAAATGTCTTTCTTTTACACAAAGCACAGACTCGAATTGTTGCGTTGTTGAAGTGCTGAGGAAAGATTCCACTTCTCTGGAAAGAAAAATAGACCACTGTTGTTCTTGGTTCTCTCTGAACTTTGTGAAGAAGAATCTTATAAAGATGTTACCAGCGCTCTTTTTTCTTGTCATTGCTTTTTCCTAGGATGTGAATTAAATAATTATCTCAGCTTCAGGTCCATATAATAATGTCACCTGCTACATTTATTCTGTCTGGCTGCAATTTGTTTGGAGAACATCTGAAATGCACACAGCAGTTAGAGAACCTTACTATACTAAGAAATTATATCTGTATGTTTAAACTTGATGCTGCTGTACTTAACATTGTTCGAGTGCTGGCACAGACAAAATAAAACTGTTTTCAGAAAGATCAGATAATGAGTATCACAGGATTGTAAGGTTTGAAAAAGACCTGAGATCTTCGAGTCCAACCTATGACCCAACACCTACATCTACTCCTACTTGTCAACTACACCATGGCACTAAGTGCCTCATCCAATCTCTCCTTAAACACCTCTAGGGATGGTGACTCCACCACCTCCCTAGGCAGAGCATTCCAATGAACAATTACCCTCTCAGTGAAGAATCTCTTCCTAATGTCAAGCCTAAACCTCACCCGGCGAAGCTTGAGACCGTGTCCTCTTGTTCTGTCTCTGGTCACCTGAGAGGAGACCAACCCCTGCCTGACTACAACCTCCCTTCAGGCAGTTGTAGAGGGCAATAAGGTCTCCCCTGAGCCTCCTCTTCTCCAGGCTAAACAACCCCAGCTCCCTCAGTCGCTCCTCATAGGGCTTGTGCTCCAGCCCCTTCACCATCCTCGTTGCTCTCCTCTGAACACCCTCTAACATCTCAATATCCTTCCTAAACTGAAGTGCCCAGAACTAGACACAGCACTCAAGGTGCAGCCTGAGCAGTGCCGAGTATAAGGGGGTGACTACCTCTCTAGTCCTGCTGCCCACACTGTTCCTGATGTAGGCCAAGATACCATTGGCCTTCTTTGCCACTTGAGCTCAACCAGACTTCATGGGAACAAGTCTTCCGAAAGTGCTTTTGGCTATCGACACTGTCAGCTAATCCATCTTTAGAACTAATAAGAAATTAATGTTAACAAGATAAACAACATTTTCAGTCTGACTGCATCATAGTCTGCAGTTGAAAGATTTTACAGTGGTGACTATTATGGACACCACTGTCAGCAATGGCTGAAAGAATCTCAACATAATGTATGAAAATGTAACTTTACTATGTATTTTTGAGGAGTCAGAATCTCTATACACATCAGAAGAGCACTTAGGTACAGAAACCCTTTGCAACTATCAAGTCTACTCATATGAGTAATTGCTCAAAGGCGAGTGAAGAATCATGTTATTGTCCTTTGGGACCGGCTTTCATGAAAAGCCTACTGAGCATTTCAATAATATTAACATGTACAGTGTGTGAAAATCTTTCAATACGAGCTTACTTCAGTTGCCCAGATGTTTTTAGATTTACACAGGCTGCATAGCTAGACATTCCTCTCTCCTTCTTGCTTCTTCTTGCTTCTTCTACTCCTTTTTCCTGCCATGTGCCACTAATGTAATCACAGGCCATTAGGGCAACTCCCTCCCAGGCTCAGATATTGGAAACTACTGTAAATGATCAAAGCTCAGGGTCACTATGAACACCTGGTTGACTTTGATCATCATCATTAGTTATGACAAGCAGGAATCCCTCTTGTCTTCTCAGAAAAGTGTTCACGCTGGTGGTGTATTTATTTTTGTCTCATACTAAGTATAAAAGTAGACGTATGATTAAAACTTGCAGCATTCTGCAGGAAAGCACAAATATCTCAAGGTGATGGGGATGGAGTGCACGTCCCTTAAAAATGAAAAATGTAGTATGATGCTTTTAGCCTACAATGTCCTTGTCAGAAAACCTGTCCAGAACAAATACATGTAGCTGTCTGATAGGAGGATAAGAAGGAAGAGCTTTAAACAGGAAGAAAATAGACAGCTCACAGTCTGTTTTCTAATCTTGTTGTCCTGTTAGCTCATAGTTCTTTTTGTGGTTAAAAACACCTTCTCTTATTACTTTATGTGATACATTGGATCATTCCCTGCAGGCTGAGCATTTCATTTTCTTCCAAATATATTTTGAAATTCTGGTTTTCCTCTGTGTTTTCTGTGTGAGTTTAGATACCAAGTATTTTGTTTTAATGTAGTCATGTATCAATTATTTCCACAGGTGAATTATTACCACATAATGAAAGTAGAAATCAGTGAGCAGTTTCGCTTTTTCTGCCTTTTAATTTTAATTTACTTTTTCTTGTTCTGTGGTATCAGAAAGGAAGGGACAGAAATGCTTACTAGTTTCTGACATTAGAATTTTCTTTGTTTGACTGCTATTTATTTTCCTCTCTCTAATGTTTTATGCTTCAAATTCAATTTTATCAATTGCATGAAAATAACAAATGGCGTGGAAATCAAGAATAGTGGCTAATAAGAGGAAAAATCACAAGCCTATATGTTAAATAATCCATGAACAATAAAAACCCTGGACTGTTCCGGTCTAATGATTTTCTATCAGTTGTCTGATACTCTGTGGAATACTTACATGATTTTAGGAAACCACTAAATGTTCTGAATTGCCCTTTGCAAGAACCTTCTTTTCTGTCCCTCTTTTCCTCCTCCCTTCTCTGTCTGCCTTTATATAGACACACGCGTTATATATACAGGTATATATAACAGAAGTAAAAAATAACCTCCAAACATAAGCACTTCCAATGGAGTTGCTCTTGGTAGTTAGGTGTATTGTCTTTGTATTCCAAAGTAAAATTTCAAATATTTTAGATGGGGACTGTTCACCAATGTGTTAGTTTCATTAAGAGTTTATCACACCCAAAAATAATGATGTTTAACTGCTCTTCATGCTGACAAAAACCTTAAATACCCACACGACTGTTAGCTAGCTTTGAAAGTCAGAGTTTGAAATGTAGGCTTCTAAGCATTCTCTAGTCTATGTTGCACAAAACCGTCTTGGTGTAAATTAGCAACAACAGGCCAGTGCAAACAGTCTGCTCAACCTACTTTCACACAGTCCTTTTTTACATTGGAATTTAGTTCTGTTAGAATTGTGTTGAAAAGCTTGATTTTCCCCCTTCAAAGAAACCTCCTTTTCCACCCAGGAATCCCTTACATATAAAATTCATGAAATAACAATTTATTTTTTTTTTAACCAAGTAGAACGTTATGTTAAATTTTTCAATACATCAAAGTTTTATATCTTTTGGATTTGTAAGCAATATTTCTAAGTTAGTTACTTGACTATTGTAGTCTGAATCATGACAGAATGTACCAAGTAGTAAATAGATTTGAATTCAGGACCATTTATAATAACTTAAAGAGAGAGTAGTGCCTTTTATTAGGCAGTAAGAGCGCTAAAGATACTTATTTCAAAATAAATTCCAGCTTTCTCATATATAATAAATATCACTTTCATCTGGAATATACAACTCATTTTACTTCCTTAGAAACTCACTTTCCTGTCATAGTGTTTAATACATCAACTTTCTTGGATGTCCTTTGATAGTTATCTGTATCATAGTGCCACCAAATACAAAGTAGACTGACAAACACATGGCATAACCACCATAAGTGATCACAAACTGAATTGAAAAGACATATTAAATAACAATGGAGATATTATATTAAATATCAATATGAATCACTCACAGCCACACCACAATACAGAGGCAGAGCTGAAACCAGAATCCAGCTCAACCTTCTACATCATTGCATCCATCTTTCAATCCCGTCATCCTCGAGTAAGCTGCACTGTAGGCATTGCCAAAGTTGGTCATGCATTTGTAATAATGTAGGTGGTCTGAATTTGTTCAAAGAACTTCCCCAATACCTATCTAGCTTTTTAATAGGTATGTAAAGTATTAACCAGTGCTCCTTGTTCTCATATATAGCCATGTGTTTGCCAAACTGCTCTGAAAACGAAGTTTCAGAGATAAAATGTTAGTGTTTTACGGACGGATCTACTGCCACTTTAAGCTACACTTCTTTTCATTCTGTGTTGGTTGAGATCTTATTTAGTTGCAAAACATGAGCCTAATGTTGCAGACATATGGATGTTTAGGGCAGAATGGTATTGACAAATTCTCTAGACTGATGATTTATTATGTACATCAATGGACAACACTTGTTCTGTCTATGAAACCTGTTTTCTCAGCTCTGCTCATCTGGGAGAGACATGCTGTGCCCAAATGGATACATGGTTTGTTTTATCCAATTGAGCCTTCTACAGAGACATGTGGTTCATTCTGATTTATGTCCGGTTTAACCCCTTTGGTCTGTTCTTTGACCAGCAAGTATGGTATGCCAAACTAAATTGCACTTAAATACATAAGTGGTCTCAAGAAGAAGGGGAATTCCTTAAACCGTATGTTCGTAGAGAGATTGAAAAAGTTGCTTGAAAATGACATGTTGAGCTCTGTCGGTGGCATTTTTAATGCAGGTGAACACTGGTGACTTCCAAAGGGCTGAATATGTAGATTCACTTCAAGTGTTTCACCTGAACTTGCCCTGCTGATGTCAGATCTGCTGAATTTGGTAGGATCAGATCTCAGTCTGTTAAAAAATAAATGGTCACAAAGTTTGCAAAGGCTGTATAGCTGAACAGCATTTTCCAGGAAAAGTGATATTTATAAGCACCCCTAAAATTTCAGGTTCTTCAGAGACTGTCTCGAACTGCCAGAAAACAAAACACACTGTCATTGCCTGGAAAGAATCAGTTAATATTGTGATAGCAGCTGAAACAAATGTACTATAAAGGTGTTATAGCTAAAAGCAAAATGTTTCCTTCACATTTTAGAATGTATTTATTTTTGAAACTAGCAAATTTTTCTTTCCTTTATTCTATAGCTGTTTCTTTCTATGTTTCAGTGGAAAAGAGTAAGCTTCTTGAGTGACATGAGATGAGATGCAGAAAGTCCTCCGGGGTACTTCTTGCGAAGTCTTCTGAAATCGTAGGCTGGCAGGTACAAGAGATATCTCACTGCATAAGCAGGAGTGAAGTTACTCTTACTGCAAGCATAATTTCACATGTTGCATATACTACCATGACAGATGCCATTATGAATAATTAAATAATATAATTACAGACTTCTCAGGTTGCACTGCACAGCTCTGCAGCTGAACAAAGGAGGCTTGAATTTAGTGATGAATTCAGATATCAATGTCCAATGTGTGATTTACCTCAGACACTGTCCTATGGTGGGATTTACACTGCCTAAGTTTGGGAAGTGATATCTCCAAGATTATCATCAGTTCTGCGTATCCAAGCTAGTTTTTACATTGGGATTCACCATGTTGTAAAATTGGTGAAATGAATTAACCCTTAGTGGATCCTTTGCATACATTGACAGTATGCAGAACCCACAGCTTGGACCAGTTGATTGACTTTTAGATTGCTCAAATAAATGATATGTTCCCAACCCTAAAAAGCCATCTCTAGAGTAGGAATAGGATAAAGATCTGATTACAGGACCAGGACCCAAAGGTTATGATGAAAATATCTTTCTGCTATTTTTGTGACAACTATTGTATGGAAGTTATGAAGTGACAGAAACAGAGGTCATTCTGTCAGAATCTTAAAATGTGCAGGCTGAAGGCCGTATTTGTTGTTATTTTCTAGCTGTCATTTTAGGACCAGCTCGTTTTACCGTGCATTTCTCTTTTTATGAGAAGATGTCAGCTGCAAAAGGTGGCCTTAGATAGATACCAGTGCTTGTACTTAGAGGATATTGGAGACACGCATACATATGTACACACATGTATTTGTATGCTTATATATGAAATGAATATACAGATGGGAGCTATGAGATACAAAATAGAATGAAGATTTAAGTTTTCACCTATATTTCAATGCATAGTTTTCCATAATAAATTTATAAAATTCTGTTGTAGTCAGTGTTTTCAATAAAACTGTTCAACAAAGACAGCAGACAAGAAACATGTGATAACCAAATGCTAAATGAGTGATAGATGTTGTTCGCTTACAGTTAAGTTTAAGTTCTGTATCTGCTACATTTAAAAATAACGAAAAATTTCGCAAAATAATTTTTCCTTTTTTAAAATTTGTTTATATCTGCACAACTCCTAGATAAAGAAGATATTATTGTATATTACAATCCTGAATTCAAACTGAAATACAATTTAAGAGACTAAATGATAAAAACTATATTGATTAGCTTTATTTTCAGAGAATTATCTTACTGATTTTCACTAATTTTCTCACAATTTTATAGGAAATTAATTTTGATCTTAGTAAATTCAAATAATTCTGAGTAGTTTTATTAAAAAAAAATAGGTTTCATTTGTTCTAACACTCTTGACTTTATTTGATATTTCATCCTTCCAGCTTTCACCTGAAAATTATAGATGACTGATAAATTGACCCTGTGAGAGTTGATCAGTGCTTTCTCGTTGGTACTATATTAATAAGATGTTCTGCTTCCTAAGAAAATATTTATAAAGACACAGCGATTTGCATGCATTGATACATCATATTTTTTGAGAGGCATGTCTAATGTGTATAATTTTTGTATTTAAAGCCATAAAATTTTGAAAAGGACTAATTATATCCTGCATTATCTCTTGATGACAGAGTATCAACAATCTATTTTAAGTGACAAGCAATTTGTAGAAGAAGCTTTGCCATTTCTAAATGTCAGTTAAAAATAAAATCAATCTCTTTTAGATTATGGTTTTCAGGAAGGCACGAAGAATTGGTACTAAAAACCACTGAAATAATAACTGCATTTGAAGCTATGTAAAAACTAAATTTTAAAATGTTCAGGTACAGTGAGATCTATTAAAACTCAGTAAATCTAGCTTGAAAATGACACTGCAGCATATCCCTTTTGAGGCAGTGGGTAACAGCAGACCCTGCCAAACCACAGAGTATTGAATATTAATTTTTTAATGATGCTAACCGTATTATTCTGCTCTGATTATCAACCCAGCAGCTGTAATATTGGTCGAGAACTTGATTTCTCAACACATTCTTGGTTTTCTACTCAACACTTCATATGTTCAAAATGTTCTGTCTCAGAATAATTTACCCGACATTAGATGAACAATTTTCACGTATCTAACAGATAAGTAGGCAAATCTGCCCAACAACAAATACATTTTGTGTATCTTGATGTTTCTCTATTTGTGCAAGACAGAAAAATACTTTAGAAATTGTTTAGTTTTATTCATAATAAGTTCATAGGCACTCCATGCTTATGTCTTGGATATTTTATAAGATTTAAGATGGCTCTAAAAGTTAGTATTTGGACAAATGAACTTCTCCCTGAATTTTCTTTGAAGAACTTAACATCCAGCAGTAAACTACAGTGCACAAAACTGTGTGACCAGCATAAGCAATCTTGACATACTTTGTCAAATGTAATAAAAACCATTTAGAAATTATTAACCTATTAATTTGAGAGTCTGGCCTGGTTTAAACATCTCTGTCTCCATTTTGCTGACCTGCTGCATTGGTAACATCATGCAACAAATCTGTGTTAGAGTTATCTCTAAGTCAGTCACAAACTTATACCGTAAAGCATCTAATTCAGACTCTTGCAGTTAGCCATCATCATTGCTATCTTGATTGCATTTCCTAGCACATAAATATTCTCCCCATTCAATTAAAACTCTGGACATTTTAGTAACATTTTTTAAATTAGTCACCCATTCTCAAGATTCTGGCAGTAATTCACCTTCCTTCATCACATGAAATGGAAAAGGCTGCTTCTGATTTTCCAGTTCTCCCTCTTCTTCCTTCCTTTTTTCTGATTTTTATCACACTACTGGCAATTTCTTGAAGATTTTAGTCTTTTGCTCTTATTCCATTATCATTATATTTTCTTATAAGCAGTTCTTTCTGTCTAGGAATGTTTCCTTAATTAATGGAATCAATTATTTTTCCTCTTTATATCCTCATTGAAGTATACTTTTTCTTTACTTGCAAGATATCAACCCCTTAAAATTTACTTTAAAAGATAACTTTAGTAGTCATTAAGGGAGTAGAACATCTCGTATTTGAGGAAAGGCTGTGTAAATGGAGGGGGTTCAGCCTAGAAAAGAAAAGGAGGATCTGGTCAGTATGCATAACATCCTGATAGGACCAAATGATGGTACCCACTGGCAGGACAAGTGATAAGTATGGAAATTAGAAAAACAGGAAATTCCACCTGAACATAAGAAGTCCCTTTTTACTATGAGGACGGTCAAACACTGCAAAAGATTTCCCAGAGAGGCTGTGATGGAAACCTGCTGTAGGTGACCCTGCTTGAGTAGAGGGCTTAGATTAGATGACCTGAAGACATCCCTTCTAACCTTACCATGCTGAAAAATAAAGCTTTGTAGCGTTCTGCAAAAAATTCTACTATGGCACAAAATATGCCTGTAGTCGGGCTGGTTTATAATCTGAAAGTCAATGATTGCTATATTTCAATCTTTAAAAATGTATTTTATTCATTCCTTTTAAAACAAAGTCAAATACTCCAGGATTTCCAAATCTGATTCCCAAACTTGAATTTTAAGAGATTTATAACAGATGATAATATTAATATTAAAAACAAATTAATAAGTTATTTTAAAAAGTAAATAAAAAGATAATTCTTAACACTGAAACAAAACAAGATGGATATAACAAAGTCATTTTTCAGAAATCCATTTGTTAACACTCTCTATGCCAAAATGTAGTTTTTGTTTCAAGAAGGCAGGCTTCCAAAGCAATTTTTTACTGGACTGTTTTCCTGTCTATTATTTCAAATATAGAATTATTTTTCTGGGTGGTGAGGTGAAGGAAAGAATAGTAACAAATATGTTCAAAAGTTTATTCCATGGTGCTTAATTTTTTCCAGAAGAACTGATAAGATTTAAAGGTTTGTAGAACACCTAAATTGTGTATTTATGGAATTCAATTTGATTAATAATTTTTTAGCACTTAACCATTTTTTGTAACATTCAAAGTATTTTTCCTCACTTTTCTATCATAGAAAAAACTAGAAATAGAAAACAAAATTCTGGTTTTCTGGAATGAGAGACAAGACACCCTAAGGCAGTAGGATTTCACCAAGCTATTACTTCTAGTTTGGTTAGCTCTTCAGCTGCTCCATGAACTATGTTTAGAACTGGGACTCTTTCGTGTCACTTCCTACCCAGGCATAGGTCCACGGAAACTCAGGAAATTATATGAGGTCACTGGAAATGGAAGAATACGTTGGCAAAACAGCTTTGCCTGACAGCATTGAGCACTGAAACGGCATCGGAGGCATGCAAATAAGGGAGGGGGGTCAACTTGATTTTGCTTTCTTTATGGATGAAGCCTTTTAACTTCTAAAATCCCCCACAAATTTGCATAAAAGTATTCCTGTAATCTCGCATTAGGTTTGAAATGTGATATACGTGTGTATGAACATATGCATATGGACTCCTGCTTATCTGAGTCTCGTTTAGTGTATGTAGAATTCAAATTGAAATTCAGTATACATTCTTTATACTGGTCTTTACTGTTTCTATATAGTGCTGTGTGCTTGGTCAGAAAACTCACTGAAAAGGCTTACTATGGTATGTTTCACACAGTATAGAGATCTTCATCCCTTCCCAGAGATCTCTAAGAAGCTGGGCGGTAAGGACAGACAGAGAATGGCTTACCACGATCTAGCTTCTGGGATACTTGTTACAAACATTTGCTTTATGATTTTTATTTATAACTAAAAGACTAGATATTGGTTTTTCCAACTCTCCTTAGAGCATTAATTAAGGGAATTTTTCAAGTTACACATTCTGAAATGAATACATGGGTTTTGCCTTCATAATGACAAAGAGATCGAAATTGTTTTGTTTCATGATCCAGGCAGATAACTTACCTGAACCATTTTTAAAGGCAATGTATGGTTGTTCTTTGACAATTTCTGATCTATAATTTTTGATATATGTTTTTAAGCTGATTAATTTTAGCAATCAGGAAAATTAATATCAACTGTGAAAAACAGATTTTTTTCATCTTTTTGAATCTCTTCTGTTTTTTCTGATGTTTCTATATATTCTTACATTTGTTTATCTGGTGGTTTCACACCAAAGTTAAGGATTGTTATTAATCAGGGAAAATATTTGAAGGTATGAACCTTATTCCTATCATTGTTTCCAAAATCAGCACAGCTTCATTTCACTTTGTTCCAACTGTAAACTGATGGTAACTATAAGGACCCTTAACAATAACATAAAAACTTCAGATTCAGTCTATTAAGAAAATGGTTTGAAGATTTATTACATTCATAACATATATTGCAAACACTTATAACCTTATTTGCAGTCTAAATCTGATTCCTGTCCCAGGATTAGGATTTGTCCTTGCCTTCTACCCATCTACCTTTACAAGCTGTCTTCTCAGCGTTTCTTTACTCACCACAAAATTCCTTTTCAATCTTTTTTTTGATAAATCACTGGATTAAAGCATAGTGAAAATAAACCAAAAAATAATTACATTTTTAATTGTAGTAACATTTCCCTCAATTTAGACCTTAGCAAATTGTAATAAAACACTTAATACACTCAAAAAAAATCCTTAATGCAGAGTCAGTGAGTACCCATTATGCACAGGACACATTGATTTTGCACTCTCAAATATTATTTAAAGAAAATGTCCGCAGAAGTCTAATGGGTAGTGTTTATATCTTCTTCATAACTAGTCCCTCTGTCAAACTATTAAAAAATATAGTATGAAGTGCTTTTCTTCTCCTTTCCCAAGAAACTGTAAAGTCATGCAATTAGAATGTAATTGGCCTAAGGTGAGGGTCTTGAAAGCTGATCTGAATTATGTCATCAGGACTCCACAGGCAGAGAATACTTAGGAAAACGATGTCAGGAAGATATTGTAGGCTCTTATAAGAAGTACAAGGTTTTCAGGAATTCTACCATGTAATTACCCAAAGCAGAAGGTGATATCATGCATGTCAAATATGAAAATTATGATCTCAGAAAAGGTAGAAAGGTGTTTACACAAAAGGAAAAAAGAGATAGATCGATCTAAAAATATCAGATACATTTCTTGTGTTGCCACAGATGGTTTTTAAAATTTACATAAAGCACAGGTATAACACATTACACAACAGGGGCAGATTAGAATACTTTGTAAAGCAGCGTAGCTGTGCTTAATTGCATTTTATTTGGAGTTGTGATTGCAAGTGAAGGAATGTTGACCTCAAACTTGGCAGGTCATAGCTAATACTGTTCATGGGGTTTTTACCATATTAGAAGTGAATTGAGTAAAGGCTCTGGAGGCATTCAAAAGAGTCCCAAAAATTTTAAACATGTTTTTGGCACTTAGAAAGGAAAAAGATAAAGAAATCATACTTAATTTACTCTGTGCCTTTAGCTGAGAAGTAGGGTAAAGGGGAAAACTTTAGATAGGTCTTCTCTAATTTCAAAGCATAATAAGAGTTAAAACGGAAGGTCTCATCAGCTCTAAAATATGTTAAATAGGGCATTCAAAGACTGATAAGGTTTAGAGTCTAAACTGTTGCTAATATTATAAAACGACTTAAGCATTAGAGAATTACTCCTGTTTATAGAGGGCTGTTTTCTAATCTTGGATGTGTGAACAGAGAGGTAAAAGCACAGTTAGAAACCTAGAGAATGGCTCCCATGGCTGGTACTTGTTAACAAACAGCCTGTAAATTGAAGAAATAAACGAAAAGACAAGCACGAGAAATCTCTAGTTCTAGCTTTTCTAGGATTATAATTGGGACAGAAATGGAAATAATTTTTAATTTTGTATTGTGAGTCTCAAATCAAAATACATTCACTTGCTCCAAATTAACCTTCCTATAGTCATTCATGCTTATTTATCTATACTGTAGCTATATTGAAAAAGTTTCCCAAGGAAAATGACACGTTATAAGCTAAGCATATGAGTCATTTGGACATTCATGCTATTAAAAAGATAAAGAATTTTTCTCTGCAAGCGAATCCAAGTCTGGTGACTCTGTAAACAGCTGAAAACTTTGGTATACTGAATTGTTCTTACTTTGAAAAATCATATGACACAAGAGTATAAACTTCCTGGTTTAAAACAGGACTGAAAATGAGGTAGATGGAATTTTTTTCCCTCAAATTCCTTATAAACTGTTCTGGGATAATCAAATAGCACAGCTCCTTTTTTCATGATTCTGCAAGCACGAGAATTTTCTGACAGCAAGCCCTTACTTCACTTCCTGTGTATTTTCTGCTGCTTCTTTTATACTTCTTTCTTATATAAAAAGCTAAAAGTAGGTTATACTGGAGATAAACTTCTACTTTCAGTTAATAGGAGTACAAAGAAAATGGTGGTTAGCATTTCATTTCTTTATGATTCCCATTTTAGGACCCTTTTCTCCTATTTCCTTAGTTACATGAATAAAGGAGCAAAAATTTAAGTATTCATTTAAAGTTATTTTTTTCATCTTGTGTCCCTTCCCTTAGTCGTCTTTTCTCTGTTTATTGACAATGAAACAAGAGCTTAACCGAAACCCTGCCTCAGATCATTCTCACTAGGTTAAAGAACCACATGTAATGAAAACCAGATAAACAAGAAAGTGATACAGACAAAAGATTCACATCTCATTTCCAAAGAATGAAAAAGCATGGTTGTCTCAACTGCGGAATCACCTAGAGTTAATGAACATGTTTCACAATTTGTCAGAAATCCGTAAAACAAGTAGCAGCAAAATCCTTTTCCAATACGATCTTTAACTTAAAAACTTGAAAAATAAGCATTATCTAATAAATGCTAAATATCGCATAGTTTGATTTCTTTAAGGAAAGGAAGAAGACATATTTATTTTGTTATCCTCTAATGTTTTCAAATCTCCTGTTTCATTCTGTTTGGTTATTCTATGAGGTTTCAGAGTATTTTCTTCATTCATTGAATATTTGTCAAATATGAATCTGCACACTACAAAAAGAAATAAAGTGCAACTTAGAAAAAGAAATTCAACAACAGCTTCAGAAAGATGTAAAAAATAATATTACAAGGTGTATGAAGAAGTAACTCTAAGCATGATCTCATTGCCAAATGAGACAATGTTACTTTTGAATTTAGAAATCTTAAGATAAAAGGGCAAACTATGACTAGAGAGTAATTTTATTCTGTCCCTCCATTTACGATATTTTGTCTGCATAACCACTAATTTTTTTTTTAAAAAAAACCCACCCT
Organism: Geococcyx californianus; assembly: GCA_013389885.1. Classification (NCBI taxonomy): domain Eukaryota; kingdom Metazoa; phylum Chordata; class Aves; order Cuculiformes; family Neomorphidae; genus Geococcyx; species Geococcyx californianus. Next base: position 24,114 of record VWPV01020893.1, read on the forward strand.
TTTTAAAAAAAAAAAAGTTCAAACAACAGGGAAGTACTTTGTGGCATTTGGAGAGACAACAGGATCAGCGGCATTTAGCCTTTTCACCTTCAACCTAGAACAGATTTTAGCAGGACAGTTAGAGATTCCCTTTGTGCAAAAATATCTTGAATAAGAATAAATTCTGCAGTCGCTGGCAATTCAATAAAAGATGTATAAGCTCTGGAAGGAAATATAATCTATATCAATAAATAAAACAAATTATTGCCCATCCTTTGGCCTTGAGGGTAAGGACTGGCACATGGTGTGTATCCTCACAGTTTAGCACACTTTCAAATAACTCTGTAGCCTCTTAGTTCTCGGTTTCTCATCTGAATACCCGTTCTAAACACATTATGATAAATGAATGCTTGGGTCAACATTAGTTTCCAAAAGTATTTTAAATCACATAGGATCACTAAGCTATTGACTTTTGTGATCATGAAATAAATTCATTGAGGAATATGAGCTGGGTGGCAATTAATCTTCAGATTTTGAATTAATTTCACTGACAGAATCTTTTGGTTTGAGTTATTGTCTACAAATTCCCTAAAAACAAGAGGAGTTCATTAAAGTGGGTGATTAGCATCTTCTGTTACTGTATGTGAATATTACTTTATACAGATCATGTACTAGTTGTGTACATATGTGTACATATGCAATCATCATATAAAACACAGATTTATAGTATGTGACTAATTTACAGTACAGAAAATGAAACTATTTTTCCTTTCACACACTTATCTTTGCAAAATACTTGTTTGTTTCATTAGGGTGTATCTCCATGGGAAGAAAACTGAAAAAAAGTCCTACAAATGTTTTTTGGAACTTAATCTCTTAGGATTAGGTGTTCATAGAGTAGGATTTGCAGATTTGCTCTCGGTTAAGCTCACTACATTCTCATCTAAATCAATTCTGTTGCCATTATTAATTTTAAAGAAATCCAAGAGAGACTAATCCCAAGGACTTTCAAAACCCCAAATCCTGAAGTCAGTATTTGATTTTTATTCAAGCTCCTGTTCGTCTTCTGACTTTTGCTACATTGATAAATATTCTGGCAAATTCCTACCTTTGGAATAGGAAAAGTTTTTCATTTGGCTTTTGCTGAAGACATTAAATTTAACTCCTGAAAGCAGGTTGAAGACTATTTAATAACATTTGAACTATCTCACTGTAGAAAAGAGTTATTTTCATTTAATACAATTATTTAATATATTTATTTTAAAAATATGTTCAGTATATGGCTATTTTATCAATGGATCTTTAAAAAGTGGCAGTATATCCAGTTCATATGTTAAAAATCAACAGGAGAGTAAACTACATCTTTCTATGTCCCTTACAAAAAGCCACTTTCATGCTTAGGTTCAAAACTTGAATGTACTACCAAAACAAAATTTATCGTACCACTATACAAACTTAGCCTTCAACTGTTCTGGGAATTTCCCTTGGTCCCTGGTTTGAAACCTCTTGTTGTAGATCTCCCTCATATGCTGAAGTGCAGTGTGATCCACAGGCAGCTTCCCTAATCGTTTTGGCAATATCCTTCTGACATTTCTACTTGTGTTCTACCTTAGGGGACACAGTCATCTCTTTCACTGACACCATACAACAGCCAGTGCACGCTTTACATGAGAAAGAAAACCTTTCTTCGAAACTCGTGTAGTAATTTCCTCTAACATTTCAAGCACTTCTTTGATCCTGTGACATACAATTACTTGCCTTTTCTACACAATGGTTTCTTACCTGCTGGAGCTCATCCAATGTGCTGTGACTTTCCCAGGTGTAAGTGTAAATCTATTCACTCCTGCAGCAACAATTTTCTGCCTCAGTATCCCTTTGAATGCTAATTAGGCTGTCAGCATCCTGGCTTCAGATGCTGGACTAGAAACAATATATTAGACTCTCATTTTAGTCACATAAACATGCATCTATTTTTCATATGATTTCAGTTTATCAATACTCTAAATCAATAACAAGTAAGATTTCTTGACAGATCTTCTCCAATCTGATCCACAATATATTTCAGTGATACTAATTTTGAAGATGCTGACCATTTTAATCCTGAGGGAAGACAAATGACTTTACTTGCTACTAGTTGTTTAAGATTCAATAAATACATAGAAAATACAGAATATGTAAAATAAGACACAAAGCGTCTGGTTTATATTCAGTGAATATTCTTCAGTGAAGACTCTCAGATTCGCAGTCTTAATAAAACGTTACGACTCACGGAGGGACTTAGCTTGTTCCAGGGGGAATGTGAGTATATCTTAGCTCTCAGTGAACCTATGGGGAAATTTCTCTTGCTCTATTGAAAAAAAACTCCTCTGCAGAGGGAGTTTAGGGTACCTTAGGACCTAAATATATGTTCCATCCATGTGCCTGAAGTTATACTTAGTACAATACATGCAGTGTGAGTTGTGTATCATTCAAACAAGAAGATCCACTACTGGACAAAAATTATTAGCATTTAAAAGTTTTATAAAAGACATCATTTTTAATCATATACCAGATTTTATATTTCAAGATTTAAAAAAAAAAAAAAAAAAATCCTGAAAAGTAATGCAGTAGATTGAAAAGAAAAAGCAAACGCCAAGTGACTTTTCACTACATGCAACACATCTGGAGAAAAGAATAAGCAATTGCTTAAAAAATTATTCTCTTGTACATCAGTCAGCAAGATTTATTCCCCAGTTAACAGAATATTTTTGGTGTATTATATCAACAGAAAATAACTTTTAAATCAGTTGAATATCCAGATATAATCTCTCAAGCCTTAACTGCAGGTGAACTTCTGGAGCTGAATCAGGGCCTGAGGTTTAGCAGGTGTCAAAATCTCAGAATTTTTGAAATTCTTTTTTCTACTATTTATTTATTGTGTTTATGTGGATGCTTTGATTAAATTTTCCGTGTGTCAATTCTCCATACATACACATCATGAAAAATGAAAGCACTCCTGGACAGATGCATTCAATGTCATTATAATGTTCCCTTATTTGAGTTTGACAGGTTTTTAACAAGCAGCATTGTGAATCCTCAGTGGTGTCCTCCTAGCTGGATCCAGGTAGGGATGAGGTAGGTAGAAAGATCTTTTCCTTCTAAATCTTATACTCTAATATTAAAAAAAAAATAAAAAA
>VWPV01020894.1:0-78071 GCA_013389885.1 Geococcyx californianus
CCATTCCATGATTCTAAGATGATGGTGGAGCAGGAATGTGGCCAGGGGTAGAAGGATCAAACCAGGAAGAAGGCAAAGAAATACAGTCATGCTTAAATGCCAAAGCCCGATCTTGTGATATAATTAAGATCAATATAAACTCTGGTTCACCTGTACTATGAATTAACTGTGCCGGTCATGAATTCGGAAATATTTTTAACAAATAGCATTAAAAACCCCCCACCCGACTAATCCATAGGTTGTCTCTTTTCTTAGCCTACAACTGGTGTCCTGTACAAAGAGGATAACTACATTATAATGACCACTGTGGATAAAGAAAAATATAAATGTATACTTCCGCTGATAGCCAGTGGCAATGAAGTAAGTTCAGTCAAGCCTTTTTTGTGGTTATAAACTGTAGATAAGTCTTTACAATATCTTTTCAGTTACCTTTTTTTCAAAATAAAGGCTTCATTTTTCTGTAAAACAGAAGTCATGTACAGAATACTTCACAATTTCACTGTTTATAGCTTTTTGTGTTACGTACTAGCTCTACACTAAGTGGGACTAATCTGAATCTTGAAGTCCTTATTTGGCAACAAATGATAGCAATAAAAAGAACGTTATAGCAAGTCTATCACTGATTGGGAAATTCTTGTACTTCAAGTAATATTGTCAAATTCTAGGCCAGTAAACAACTATAAAGGTTGTTAACGCTGCTATTGTAACCGCTGTATTTGAATATACTATTCCAGTAGTGCTTCTACCACCAGTAATGTAAGCTTTATTCTCTGTTCCTTAATTGGAAATCTAAATGCAGAGTGTGGGGTTTAAATTTTTAAAAATAGTATCTAAATACATTTGTTTGTAGAAGACAGGGTAGATTGAGGGGGCCTTTGATGAATTTATAATTTTTTCACACCATGAAAGCTTGCACAGATAAATTGTACATCCTTTGTTAGAGACCTTTGTTTTGACAGAGCCCTCATCCTTTAAGTGATGGACAGTACAGAGTGCTTCCTTGTAGGTGAGGAGTCTTTAGTGCTAAAGAACTGTGTAGTGGGCATCTCTTCAATAGCATACACATTTATAGAGCAAAAATTATGCAGAAATAAATTCTTCAGTATTAGATATGCTTTTCGATCCATTTTTTTAATTGCATAAAAGCTAGGTGTTGTTCCAGTTCCACTACATCAGTACAGCATCAGCACCACCTGACAGATGAAAAGATTGTTGATGCTGTTTTTCTGTTCACGCCCCAAGCTGCCTCTCTGGCCATGTGCAAATTGAGAGCTCCTACACTTTTGCCACGTATGCATTTTCTAAACCACAAAACTTTTCTGTTTCGATTGCTGTATTTGTGACTTTTATTTGTCTCTTCTTACTAAACTAAATTTTTTCCCTAATCACTATAGAACTCCTATAGGGCAGGAATTAATGAGGTTTTGTACCTTTAAATTTTGTGATACAATTTTGTTACTATGACAAATGAAAGTAACCAAAAACCTATTTATTTTAATATAATGAAATATCCTTCTATTTTAGGAAGAAGAAAAGGACTATAAAGGTCCTACTCCTGGAGAATTGCTGGAACCTCTTTTTAAGCAAAGTAGCTGTTCATATAGAGTATGTTGCTTCAGTGTTGATGATTTAAATGCTAATTGAATGTTTACAGTCCACTCCATCTTAAGGTTTAGTGTAGTAAATTGGATAAATTTGTCACAGACTTCAGGTACTAATTTAAACCAAAGTAAGGTCTCTACAACTTTATGACTATATCTTAATGTTGCTGACACAATTCTATATAATCGAAAATGTCAGGATTCAAATAAATTGGGTTGCTATGGTAGCAATTTAAAAATGTAGATTTAAAGCATTTACTTCTGGAGTTAAGGTGTAACATGTGACAGCCTAATGAAAACCATTTCTCTGAAAGTGTTAGAAGACCAAAACAAACGTGCCTCTAGATAGTCTAAGAGCTTTATGGTTTGTCATCAGCTGTTGTCCCAATTCAAAGACTTGTGTCTTGGATTTTATGAACGAGCCTAATACCAAACAAGCTGGTACTGGGAACTGGCAAGAGCAAAAGTAAACAAATATTATATATGCAGCATCCCACACAATTCCTTGAGGAAGGAGGATTTGGACCAGCCCAATTGGTAAACAGCCCATATCGACGGGAGTTGCCAAGGCAAGGTTGTGCAGTCACTACAGCTTAGACTCAGTGACTTTGGGGCAAGTTTAGTCTTCACATCTTAGTTATTTTTTTTCCTTTATTTTTATCTGTGTGAAATTTAAGGAAACTTTGCCTGATTTGCTTATTTTGAACATTATCAAAATGCTTGGGGAACACAGATACCATTTACTGTGCTATTGTTCTTGAGAGTGCCCAAGCCCACGTGCTTGGGCTGTGTTCCATTGCTGCAAAATACCAAAATGTGGGGGAGGGATTTTTTTTTTTTTTTTTTTTTTTTTGAGATGGGGGTGGATAATGTATCTAAATAGACTCTTTAATTTATTTAAGATTGAATCTTACTGGACTTACGAGGTGTGCCATGGAAAGCACATCCGTCAATACCATGAGGAGAAGGAAACGGGACAGGTAGGCTTCTTGCAGTTCAGTAGTCTCAACCCCTTTTTGTGCTGGCATGTGCATGCTTAACTCTTACAGAAGACCTGAATTCCTGCACATTTGAAAAAGTATGGAAAATAGTAACTGAAATTTGTTTAACTTCATTTGATTGCAGAAAATTAACATTCAGGAATACTATCTGGGGAATATGATGATGAAGAACCCATTATCAGAACCAGGTGTGTCTTAGATTATTTTATTCTATTTTGCTGATGCTAATTTAATTCTTTGGGTTTTAATTATTATTGTCTGAGAAAGATGCTGTAGAAAACTGATTCCCAGTGCAACAGAATAGAATTATCTGGATTAATTTTTTTACAAGATGTATTATTTTTGATGAATTCCATTTCAGCACCTTACATTGCATCTATCCTGTCAGTTTTGCCCTGCTGTCTAATTGAGGAGAGTAATTAATCTGCCATAATTAATTAATGTCAGGGGAAGAAAATACATAGTATAAGAAATGGAAGCAATATATGCCAGACCAGACTTGGATAATGTAGCCTCTTTCTGGTTGGGGAGATATCTTTCAAACTGTGAGCAGAGGGCAGTGTGTAGCACATCTTAGGCTCTGCTATGCTGTAATAAAAGATAGTCTGCAAACCTACAAGCTCACAGCCTTTGCAGGTAGGTTTGATGCTTGGAACTGTTTGAGAGTCTTTTTTAGGAGTCCAGGCAGAGATCTTCAGAAGAACTGAAGTGCCCAAAGCAGGACTTTGGAAATGACCTAGCTAAGCCCCAAAATCAAACTGCAATTTAGAATAACTAATTTTCTGAGTGCTTCCTTGTTTTGCTTGTAAGTTATTGTAGATGCTGGGAATTCTATGGTTGTACCTGCCAAAACCTGATTCCCTAGGTGAGCACTTTGACCGTGTATTAGTCCAAAGATCTCCAAAAATCCACAAAGTGTTCATTCATCAGAGCTGAGAGAAACAGTAGAAAAAAACATAATCTAGTCGTTTGGGTTTTTTTTTAAATTCTAGACTAGTATGTAAATGATAGGCACTGCCATTTTTCTTCTCGAGTGCCTCAATCTCGGAGGGAATTTAGCACTATTAATCCCATTCCTTTGAATTCTTACCTGCAGGCTTCAGGTAGGTATCTTAGTCCTGAAAAACCCCCCATGGCTTCAGAAACTGCATTGTTTGGCTTTCCTTTGTTAATGAGTTACAGCGCTTGTTTGTGCGGTCATTAATCCTGTGCAGAGATGAATGATTCTCCCTAGATGGTGCTGTACAGAAAACAAAACATTTAATTTTAGTTTACCAGTACTTTTGAGGGACTAGATGCTGAAGTTATGTGTGGTGATGATGATATTTCAGGTTATCATATCTGAGCCTTTTAGGATGTTGACCCTCTTCTCCGCTTAGGTGGCAGACTCTGTTCTTGCTATGCAATTCACACTGCTTCTCTTAAAAAATAACATAGATGGTTTTGCAAGCCATTGTGAGCTGAATCCACAAGTGTGCTACAGTAAACGTGGAGCAGCCAAATGGGTGACAGCAAAGCAGAGTGGCCTTTTCCTCACTTAATGCTGAATGGAGTCCAGACTATCTCCCAAAGTAGTTCAGAAGGCTAAGGATAGCTTCTCACCTGTGGCAACTTTTGACCCCTGCCTTTTAATTATGTTTATTCTCATGATTGTTAGAATAGCATGCAGCCTGGCCTTGCTGCTTCCTACACCAAGTGTACCCTCTGAGACTGGCTAGTGGGTGAGCTGAAGTACTGTTTACTGTGCCAGCCTGCAGTTCTCACTTTGAATAGTCAGCTAACCTTCACAGAACAGAGAAGATTTGACCTGTCCTTCAAACTCAAAATTGTTTTCAGACAATGCTAATTCACATTTTGTTCTGTTTGCTCTGGACCCCAGATCACTGTTTGTTTCCTTTCTTCCCTCTTTTGCACCTTCAAGTTCATGAAATGGACTTGTGGCAGCATATGCACAAAGTACTAGCAAATACACACAAACTTCTCTGTATATGATTTTAAGTTCACAGACTTTATGCTTACCTCATTCTTAATTATTCCCTAGATCAAGAAGAGAAGGAAAATCCAAAACAGAGTGCAAAAGAGGCAAGTGAAAAACATCTATTTTAACTTTTGCCGTCAACATTGGAGGCAATTTATATATGATGAGATGATGCAGTTAGTTCCCTACCAGAATCAGTATTGAAAAATGAAATTCTGTTCCTGAGCTATACTCTTCTCACTTTGGATGATCAGTCCCAGTTCAGGAAGCTTATTTAGTCTAACTAGTCAAATTTCTTGCCCTTCTACGTATTTACATCAATATTAATAATATTAAAATTAAATTAGAGGAATTATAAACTCAATACAATACACATAACCACAAAGTCACTTTTTAGTCTAGTGACAATTATTTTTCTAGCTACATCAGAGATCCCAGTTCCCTTAGTGACACTTCAGTGCATTTTGCGTAGGGAGAAATGCTTAACAGAATCCTACAGCACAAAATCCCTACAAGATTTTGTAGCTGAATTGATGACCTATCCCATAAAACTCGGTGCTTCCCTTTTCCATTAGACAACTTTTCCATTTGTTTAGGCCCATAAACTCAGTTCTGAGTTACTAGCTTTATAGCAATGCAACGGAAGTACCTGAGGCATGTTGGATTAGCAATAGCAGTTTTGACTTGTGGACAGAATGCACCTACGTTATTTCCAGTTATCCTTCATTTTAATTTTGAAATTAATTATTTGTTTACATGTTCTTTGTAAAGTTGATGTACATAGCAAGAGTGGTTCTTCTGCAGTGGATCTTAGAAAGTATACGTGCCTGATAGCGTTTTGGGGGAGCAGACCCAAGTCGGAATCTGGCTTGTTCTAATGGTGGTGGCACTTACACCTCTTGGAAACTAAAGACTATGTTCTTTGTAGTGCAACTTTGTTGTTTGGGGATTTTTTTTATTTCAGAGGAAGTTAAGTCTTTTACTGACGTTTTTTGACAGTGTTTATGATATAGGTTGGACTCGATGATCTCAAAGGTCTCTTCCAACCTTACAATACTGTGATACTGTGATATACATACACTGTCTAGGTTTCAGTCTGTAAAGAATTTAGACTTGTAATTTGTGTGGAATCTCTAGTTGTGAAATGGAAAGAATAAATAAATAACACAGCTGGGTTGTGCTTGAAATAACAAAAAACTGCTATGACTAAAGATTAGTCTTAAATCCCTGGGTGCCTTTCAGTTGTGTGTAAAACAGCTACCTTCACTTAGATTTCTTGAATAGTTAGCTTCAATGAAATCTGCAGGCATAATTTTTTGATTTTTGATTTTTAAGGAAAAAATCAGTTGTTTCATTCAGAAAGATAGAAAAGGAAGGCACTGGTACCCTTTTTGTCTGCTCTTTTGTACACAACCAGAACACATCTTCATTTTTGACGTTTAACTGAATATTAAAGTATAGAGTGGATAAGCAACTGGAAGCCAAGGAGCACCCAAGCAAGTAAACTGCTGGCATGTTCATCCTTTAGCCTTAATGACTGTCTTGTCATTCATGATGGAACAGATTTTGTAAGGAAAGAGTCAGTCAGCTGTGACAGGGTAACATGGTTTGAAAACCAAAGTAGGTGAGATAGGGAAGAGTACCAGCTCCCCAGTGTTTGTGCCCTGACCACAGAAGGCACCGCTGCCTCTAGCACAGAGCCTAATTTGTTGTGCACTGAAGACCATTACTAGTTCAAGCAACACAAGCAGAAAAAGGTCTAGTTTGTGACTTCCAGCACGGTGTTTGCACAAACAGAACTTTTGGTATGAAGAAACTTCAGCTGCTTTCCAGAGATAAGCCAGGAGTGGGACTTTTACCAGTTTGAGGAATTAATTTCTTACAGTGGAAGCTGGAGGAAAAGTGAAGGAACAAGTCTGAAGAGAGCTTACTTAAAATCTGTACAAAAGTGGGATTTACCTCATTTATATTTTTAAATTTCTGTTAGCCATAATAACAGGTAGCATGGAATTCTGTGAATGAAGAACAACCCAGACTGGTTATTGCAGAAAGGTTTAGTGCAGAAATTGGGATGACTTTGCAGGGGGTATTTTCAGATTCTTCATGGCCTGGCACTGAAGGTAACGTGCCAGACCTGAGCTGAATCTGGCAGAGATACTCACATCGCCTAGACTACAGGATGGACACAGCTGGCTCAGTGTTCTTCCAAAACATTGCACCCCATAGGCAAGCTTGCTTAGAACTGAAACATCAGGCAGCCTGTGCAGCGAAACCAGCTGCTTTTGCCATCACAGCTCATGTGGCTCAGTGTATTTGTGCAGTGCTGTGCTGGAGGTGATAAACCAGAACATGTCTGGGTGTTGCAGAAATGCAAAGTAACTACACAGGGGCTGGTTTCCATCTAGTAATGCTGCCTCTGCACAATATAATACTGTTTTTCATTTCAGAAGAGTCAAAGGAGCTTTACTGTGGTTCGTAACTTTTACCTTCTTTCCCCTAGATACCTACAAAAAATATAGAAGGGCAGATGACCCCATACTACCCTGTAGAAATGGGAAATGGCACGCCTTGTAGCTTGAGACAAAACCGGCCTAGGTCAAGTACAGTGATGTACATCTGTCATCCAGAAGCTAAACACGAGATTCTTTCGGTGGCAGAAGTTACAACCTGTGAATATGAAGTGGTTATATTGACACCTCTGCTATGCAACCATCCTAAATATAGGTATGGTACTCAAATGTTTTACTTTTCATCAGTTTCCATGTGTGTATGTGTTTATATAGGTCATATATCAAGTTGTGGTGTCTGGGACATAGCTGTGACACTTGTATGTACTTACTTTGGAGAGTGCAGCTTTGCCAAGTCTTGAGTTTCCATGTTAAGTTGCAAAATACTTGTATTTTCTGAGTCTCTACTGATTGATCCCATATGAGAAGCAGATGGGAAGCATAACTTTATTTTCAACAGGTAAGTTTCCAGCCCTGGAATTTTTAAGAAACACAAACTAGGGCATTAAGGCTGCAGGCAGATGCAGAACACCCTGTCTCCTCTTAGCTCATGATTTCAAGGTCTTGGGGGATCATTGTTGTGGTATTCAAAGACTGCCTATGTGCATTATATGTGTACATAGACTCCAGCTTCTCTAATTTCAGAAAAAAAGAATGGCTTTCAGGCATAACCTTAACATTTATTTTAGCATTACTGCCAATGTAAGGAGCTCCCATCTCTCTCTATCCTGCTTTATTGCCTTACCTTCTGCTGTATAAGTCATTTTCATATGAAGACTTTGCTATTTCAGTGTTATTTTCAAAAATTCAAGTTTAGGATTCTTTTTTTCCCCCTTTTTTTAATTTTACCACGCATCTAAGGGATACCTTTAGTCTTGATAGTATAGACTTTTGACCTTCCAAGGGGTGTAAGCAGAATTGCAAAGTGAATTTGCGCTTTGGGGAAATAATGGACAGGAGTTCTAAATCTCCCATGTACATAGATGTCAGAACAAGTGTGACTATTTAATTACTATTCTGAAGTAAGCAACAAAGGCACAATTGATGATTCTGTCCTTTATACACTTGCCAGTTGGCGTAAATAAGTTATGCTATTGTTAAATATTTATTATCAATTACAAATTTTCTCATGTAGATGGGTTTGGTAACTGTGTTATCTGCTACACTTACCTATTGCACCATTCCTGTATGTGTCTGTTAAGCCTCTGTATCAGTGGAAAAGTAGAAAGTGCATGAGTTTTTCTATCGTTTGATAAAAATAAAAACTTGAGCTGCTCCCTCTTTCCAAAGGGAAGGCATGAAAGGCTTTCTCGATGCTGGCAGGAAATACCTAAAATAAACATACAAGATCTTTTTTCTTCCACTTATGTCGTCTTATTAAATAAAGATAGGTGGAGATGGCAGGCTGGTAAGGCTGCTCAGTGTCAGCAGAGGTAACAAACAAACCTCACGTTAAGTTAAGTGCACTTCTGGAATATTTCTGAAACAGCACTGAGCAGTACTTCAGCCACCAGCACTTTTCCTCTTACACCCAGTCTCTTATCTTATTCAGTAATGCACTTGCATTAATCTAGCAAAAGTATATCTGTTAGTTCTAGTTGTCATTCTTATTGGGGTAAAATTTGGCCTTTTTTTAAATTGATGGGAATTGGGGACAGGGAAGAAGGCAGAGAAAAGGAATATTTTTATACTCTGTTACTCCTAATGTTGTTTAAATAAAATTCACATAAAACCAGGCTGCTTTTGCACAGGACTTATTTAATGTAGAGTGCAGTTATCACTTGGAAAATGCTTTCAGATACTTCTGACTAAAGTGGTGCTTATTGTACCGCTACTGCCTCTAAAGATGTCCTTTACAATGACATGAGCAATGAAAACTGAACAAATGCTTTGTTTGTCAGTGTGATTTTCACTTTGTTGTTCACTTTCCTATTTTCTGTTAAGGCTTATTTGGTGGTTTAATGAGGACTTAATTTGTGTAAACTGAGGAGAAAACTGTGTTACTCTGTTTTGTCTTTTTGCTTTTTCTTTCCTGAAATAAGCTGCTTTGTGCAAGCATGGCTTATGAAGAGAGTGATAAAGGAGTAATGGTATATTATGCAGTATGAAAAGCCATACATGTCAGATAATTAAAATAATCAGTTTTTATATAATATAAGGAACTGCATCTATCAAATTTAACCTCTGCCATTCGCTAGCTTCTGAGAGAGATTTGTAGAGCCATGATGCTACATTCATGGTACACGTATGATGTGGTTTGCCTTTTAATATGCAGCCTTTTCCTTTTGATGAAGGGGGATTAAATTGTGTTGCTGGTTGTTTGGAAGTGCTGGGAGTGAGACTACACTGGGCAAAAAAGCGTATTTATATCAATTGTAAGAACTGTGTAGCTTTGGCTGAAAAAACCCACACACCTCAGCCCAGCTCAGTCAGGAACTTGCAGCCATAAAAAAGTATGTATTTACTTTAAGTTGCAATAAGCGACATATTCTTAACTTGTTCTGGCAGGTTCAGGGCTTCCCCTGTGAATGACATCTTTTGCCAGTCTCTGCCGGGATCCCCACTTAAACCCCATAATCTGGAACAGCTGGAGAAACAGCAAGAGATGATGAAGATGCCTTTTAGAAGGGTTAAGGAGGTAGGGTTTCTTTAATTTTAAATGGAACAAATATTTATTTTCCATTTTATAACATGTACAACTTTCAGTTCTGTGCAATAAATTCTCTTACCCAACTTTGTAAGATCCTGTCAGTCTTTAAAATGGTCTTCAAGCTTGTTGAAATCATCTGTAATTGGCCTTAACTGGAAGGAAAAAAAAAGAACAAAAAAGTAAGTTTGGGCTTTTAATTTAAGACTTTTGTAGCCTACACCTACAGTTTGTGGAGCTGGAAGTTCCACATGGAGTTTATAAGACTGCAAGGGACATATAGAATCTAAATGAGTGATTGTTTTTGTCTATATTTGTGTATACTTCGATTGCAGGAAGAAATGCATTCAACAAAAGAAGATAAATTTTCTTCCATTCACAAGCCTGTTGCTGTTGGAAGCCATCAGCTGTTAACCGTGGGAACAACCCACATCTCCAAATTGACTGATGACCAGCTTATAAAGGAATTTCTTAGTGGTTCCTACTGCTTCCATGGGGTAAGAAATAAAGCTATGTATAATAAAATAGCTACTCTTTAATTGCACATATTGGTTTATCTGATTAATCTTTCCATGGACTCTGATAGTTGTATTCTTGTATGTGTCATAATTGCCTTTGCCTGCATTGATATATACCAAAATATAGGCCAGAAAGGTATCTTTAACCTTTCTGTTGAAATTCAGTTTATTTGAGGAGACAGTGAAATGAAAGTAGGTCCTGAGAATTGATCGGTGCTTATTTTGATAGTGAGAACAAAAAAAGAAATCTGGTCAGACTTATTGATAGAATAGCCAGCAAAGAAAAGGCACCTGAAGTTTTCCGTCTTTGAAAGAGGAAAGTGTTTCTTTAAAAAATGAATAGGAGGAATACAAATAGTTTAAGGAATTCTGTTTTCTCCATGCAAACCTTGAATCAATGTATCCGATAGGTATGGAGTTTAACAGCTAAAATAGCCAGTGGTTTAGGGACTGGGGGGAAACAAATGTGGTTCTGGTGTGTTTTGATTGGTTTGGGGGTTTTATTTAGTTTTAATGCTGAGATTATACCTCTGCCTAGGGTGTTGGCTGGTGGAAATACGAATTCTGCTATGGCAAATATGTTCATCAGTATCATGAGGTATGTTCACAGTTTTACATCCTGCCACTAGATGGCTGTGGGTGTGGGGGAAAAGGGTTGGAGAATCTGTCTCTGACTGGGGTGGGACAAGGGGGAGGGGGTTGGAAAAGCAGCATCCTTATCTTGGCTAGTCAACATCTTGGATTTAAGAAGTTGGATTTCAGAAAAGAAAACTTCAGTGCGCTGCCTAATTTTATGCAGGAGGATGTAGGTGCCATGTGATGTAGAGCACAGTGATAATCAAAGCTGAAAAAGTGTTGGTTTTCTATGGAATGTTCTTCTGGTCTTTGAAACACTTTTACTGGCTCACACCAACTTGACTCTTGACCCTCACACGAGATCACTTGTAGTTTGTCCTAATGGAAGAACACATTATGTTACTGCAGCAGACTTGCTCTAGAAATGACAGCGTGCACTTCAGTAAGGTATCCTCACTGCTCATCATGTAACACAAGGTGTAATTATCAGCTTTCTCTTCTTTAGGATAAGGAAAGTGGCAGGACTTCCGTGGTTGTTGGTACCTGGAACAAGGAGGAACATATTGAATGGGCCAAGAAGAATGCTGCTAGAACCTACTACCTGAGGGAAGATGGCACACAGACAGTTCGGTATGGTTACAGTCACCACAATGACTACTTGGGTATCTGTTCCTGAGTTGGTCTCCTATGTGCGACAGAGAAGAATAAATGCCAGGGCCCACTTCTGTACTGCATGAGTAGTCAGTTTACAAACAAACACCATAAACTGTTGAGCAGAATGTATAGATTCCCCCCCTCTGCCCCTAATCAACATAGAACATCAGAAAAGATATTTCAACAATTTCTATATGATCCAGAGAAAAGTGTTCCAATAGCAAATAGCTATTTGCTTCTGTTATATCCAAGATACAGCATATTAGTACTTTGGTTTGCATATTGGAGTGAAATGTTTGAAGAATAATGAGATGCTGCATTACATAAGTTAGGGATGTGCTTAAGAATTGTTTCATGTTTCCAGACTTTCTCAATCCAATCTTTTCTGGCAGGATGGTGTCTCATTTCTATGGAAATGGAGATGTTTGCGACCTAACAGACAAGCCAAGGCAGGCGACTGTGAAATTGAAGTAAGTTAACTTTTCTAGTGGTCTGATATTTTGTGTCTCTGCTGCTTGTGTTGGTGGGGAAAGCCTCTGTTGTCCTCATAAAGTTCAGAAAACACTGTTAGCACAGTAAAAATTCTGTAGGTACTGGGGAGATGCACGTTTTAGTTTAGTGCTTATTACATGCTAAACAGGACAAAATTTCCTCTTTTGTTTTCAGATGTAAAGAATCCGATTCCCCTCATGCTGTGACTATATACATGTTAGAGCCTCATTCTTGCCAGTACATCCTCGGGGTATGTAAACACATGCTTAAATTCCCTGAGATCAGGTGCCACCTAGCAGAGAGTGTCTCCAGGTGCATGTTTAAAGTAGCCCCCTCTTCCAGTGACTCTGCATAAGATCCCTGTAGTGTCCTTGACCCTCAACACATAGCTGCTAACCAAACACAAATTGCATTTGCTTAGAGAAAGGAGGGTCATTTAATTACTCTGTTACCTTGTTAGTATGCCATACGCTCTTTAGTCAAAAGTAAAAAGCACTTCCTAAATTTTACCAAGTGATGCTCAAGACCTGGCCCTCTTGCAATCTGTTGTCATTAATCTCACGATCACTGTTGCAATCTCTTGTAAAAGATTTCAATCTTTAACGTTTTGATCTCTTATGCTTAAGGTGGAATCTCCAGTCATCTGTAAAATTCTGGATACAGCAGATGAGTATGGGCTCCTCTCCGTGCCCAGCTAAAGTCCATGAAGCCCACAAGCCATAACTGTCAGCAACCCCACCAGTGTTTTCCACACAAACTCCCACCTGCCAGATAACAAAGGCAGAGAGAACTTTCAGCCAACTAACCTCACCAGCAGAATTCTATGAGATGAGGGACTCTTGAACCACTTTGTGTATAACTATGTGTATATAAGAGGTTATCGATAAAGTTTTAATGATTAAAATCTTGTCTTGCACTTCCTGTTTGACTTGAGTATGACACAGTTCTACAATCATCGTCATCATTAAGGCATCAATTATCAGCTTTTAAAAGGCAAAAGAAAAGGTCCACCTTCAAGTGAGGAGTTCAGCTGCCCACATAATGAAGAAGTGAACCAGTGCTTCTTGCTGAGGAGCCTTCAGCAGCCACTACACCAATAATTGTTCTGTTGCCATCAATTATTTTGTCCAAACACCAGCGTTACCTTGGGACCATATTAACATCACAGTCCTTCCTTCTCTTACCTTATCTTACCTTACCCCCTTCAACTGTTATTTCTCTTCCCAGCCTGGGTTGCTTTGCAGGAGAGTGTTTGGGTTTTCTTGTATTAACGCTGTAGGGTTCACCTTAATGTATTTATTTTGCTGAGCATTCTTACTGCCATCAGCCAAGTTTTTGCTTCTGAGGATGCAAAGGTCCACAACCAGCATTTTCGTGGCTGAGTTGTCTGCATCAGCCAGACCTCCGGCCTCCTCCTGGTCTGTATTCAGCCACGTGTGGTTCATGTGCCTCCAAGTGGTTTCCTTGTAAGTCACAACACCTCAGTATGTTCACCTGCCTCTTCATGGACAACAGCAGGATGGAGGTCTGCTTTCTGGTAGCTCACCTACCTTGCAAATTAGATTTTTGGTGCAGGGACACAAAGTTTTAGTCTGCTGGCAAGATAGATAAATTTCTATGAGATAGTTGAAGTACTTATTACTCAGCAGCAGTATCTTGAGTCCATTATGTTTCTAAAATAGTTGTTTTGAAATAAAGGAAAAAAAGTGTGCAAACCCCTGGTTTGTAGCCAATACCTCCTCAAGGATCTCCTTCCCTTGGGAGGAAGTTGTAGGGCTGGCAGGAAGCCATTCCTGTGCTTTTAACAGGTACAGCAATCACTTGTGTTGTGGATGAGTTACTCCAAATCACAGAAAGGATTACGTGTGTGTCCTTTAGTCAGGGTGCCAGCATGCGCCCTGTGCTGAGCATGTGTTGGAAGAAGCCCAGAAATGGTGGGCTTACAGCAGACAAAGCCTTCTGAACACAGGCTCTTGGTTCAATTCCACCACAGTGAGCTGGAGCGCATTGTGTGAGGTCTGTAGTGATGCCTGTGCTGTTGAGGCAGGAGCTGGGCAGCGTTTCCATCTGCAGCAGTGGGTTTTGTTCCATGTGTTGATCATGGATGTGAGCCCATTCTGTTTCCTCTTTTCTAAAGCAATTGTGCAAGGTGTAAGAATTTCATAACCCGTGTCAGATGGAAATCCACCAACCCTTTGGCATATGACTAGTGGATTAGTACCCAAAATACCAAGTTAAACTACTGCATTGTTGTAATGGAACCACTTTATTGTCTCATGTAGTGGAAACCTAAAACAGCAGCAGCAGTATGATACAGCATTTAAAGGCAAAGTCATTGTTTCCTAATCACATCCTTGTTTCTGATCACTTGGCAGTGTGACAGAGGAAACTGAAAAAGGGGGAAGAGAGGCTTCTACTTTGATTTTTTTCGGTTTTCCCCTGGAAGAGAGTCTTCTACCCAGATTTCCCTCCTGCCCTCCATTTTTCTTGTGAAGCGTTAGACAAAGAAACAAAAATTTCTTAAGTTTTAATCCTTTCCTTAGCCAGTAGCTTTTAGAAAAGAGAATATGTGAAAAGCAGTGTTCTGACTTCAGATATTTAACTTCTTTTCCCTAGAGTTCTTTTAGTTGCCCAAACAGTCAATTGGAGCAATTAAGCATCCAGCAAGAGGTGGTGATGAATCCTGGCCCAATCTTGACCCAAGGTTGTGTTTGGCCACACACAAGCCCTTGGTGCATGATCTGCAAAACTTTAGGAAGGGCTCCCCACCTCAAAACTTACCCAGCTTTGGATGGGCATTTCAGCAGCACTTCCTCCATCTGCGCTTGTGATCTCATCACCGTTCTGGACTGCCATCAGTCTCAATTGCTAAGCAGCAAAGACACATCCCAAGTCAAGAAAAAAATCGACACACACTTTGCCTTCACTTCCCTAAGATGACTTTGCAGTGGGCTGGAGGAACCTTGTTAAGGCTCTGGCAGCGGGTGGAAGGGTTAGACCTGTGCAATCCCTTCTGGTAGTTTTAGTTTGAATCAAGGCTGTTCCATATCCATGTGGCTGCTTGGAAAGACAGTGTAGACACAACCTTAGTGCTGTGCTAGGTGCCCAAGCCCCAGATTTGATGTGGACATAGGTGCCACCAGTGCCCTGCTGCAGAACACAGACACATGACGTAGATTGGGATGGCATCAGTCTTCCTCAGCATCTATAAGGCATGGCCATAGCAAAGGGAGGGGAAACCACAATACGCTAAATGCCTCAGTTGTGGTTGCTAGCTCAGAGGAATAGATAAGAATAGTTATTTTTGCAGTATTTAAAGAATTCCACTTCCTGCACAGGAGGGAAGTCTCTAGCATAATGGGGAAGCACAACTTCTTTGACTAAGCAGCCACAGCACCTCAGTGCCCACTAATGTCAACTTCTGCCTTTTTGTGAGCAAACCGTCCTGTAGACAAACTCATGAAATCCATACCCAGTTCTCCACATCCCTCAGCCTCCGCTTCCCCTTGCACAGGAAGAAGCCTGCTCACAGATTTTCCTACCCTGCGTCTGAACTACCTTCGAGCACGCAAACCCACAGAACATGCTGTTCTCTTTTGCCCTCTCACATCTCTAGCTGACCAACAGCTGATCTGTGAGAGACCCCCAAGCTGGGGATGAGAGAAGCAGGAAAGCTGCATGCAAAAGGTACCATAAACTGTGAGTTGATACTGCTAGACATAATTAATTCCAACATGTTCTTATGCACTGGAATCTAAAAGAAATGTGCAATCAAGTGTACCTTGCTGCTTCAACCTTCTCCCAGACAAGCCCTGGGGCACAGGAACCTAGCAGTACCAAATATGAGGAAAAACAAGTCTCTTCTGGTAAGTGGAAAGCACAAAGGAGATCTGAAAGACTGTGGGTTTCTATGCTGGTCTGCTTAGGCTTTTGCCCACGTCAGTTTGTTTCTCAGCCTGCAAGGCAGCGTTGTTTTCACGCTCATTTAATAATCAGCAATGTGGAAAATAAGGTGACTGGCAGACAGCAAATTTGCAGCCGTGGTGCTGATATCATCTGCGATTAGTCAAAGCAAATTACACCAAAGGAAAGTAGATTTGGGAAAGTGAAACATGCCCCTTATCTGAGATATTTACCTCTATGATAAGAGTTCAAAGAATGAGCTGGTTTAGGTCCCAGAGTGCAGGATTTATCTGCACAGGAAGAATAAAACATCAGTAACCAGCACTTAACAATGACCCCCCCATTTCCCTCCAAGTTTACCTGTACAGGAATGCTTCAAACTCACCTGTGGCTCCTCCTGCACAACCCAAACCAGTGCAAGAAAGGCAGTGTTTCCTTCTTCCCAAGACCTGCTGATGGAATACCACAAAATTAACTCAGAATCTTCTATAGAACATGAGAGTCATGTCAGAGCTGCTGTGTTTATTTGCACTTCCACTCAAAGACAATGCTCAAATGTGGCAGCTATTAGACTTTAGACAATAGGGGTTCATAGAATCATTAAGGTTGGAAACGACCTCTAAGATCATCCAGTCAAACCGTCAGCCCAACATCACTGCTTACTATATCAAGTCCCAAAGTGCCAGGTCTCCACACTTTTTGAACACCTCCAGGGAAGGAGACTCCACCACTACCCTGGGCAGCCTCTGCCAATGCTTTACCACTCCTTCAGTAGAGACGTTTTTCCTCATATCCACTTTAAACCTCCCCTGGTGCAACTTGAGGCCATTTCCTCTCATCCTCGTTCATTCCAGAGCTCATTTTTAATTGTCATTTAAACTCACAAATTATTAATTAGCTGTGAGATTGGATCGAAAAGCAGAGAGAACGTTCACATAAGATATTTACACAACTGATAGAGATGCCTGAGAGGAGTCAGTGGCTCAGTGTGTGAGGTGATACAGTCCCTGGCAAGTTTCACTCAGCTGAAGGGGTGAAAGAAGACAATCAGTCTTGGAAAGATTTTCTCAAGTGGTAAAGCAATCATAGAATTGTTTGAGTTGGAAGGAACCTGAGAGTCAACTAGTCCAATTGCCCCTGCAGCGAGCAGGGACATCTTTAACCAGATCAGGTTGCTCAGAGTGCCATTGAACTTGACCTTGAATGTTTCCAGGGATAGGGCATCTACCTATTCCATCTCTCTGTGCAGAGGCAGACAAGTGCAATTCACGTTCATAAGTATCTATTTGTGTATCTATACATTAAAGTTTCCATCCAGAACCCAAATCTAAGCCCACCTTAAGTCTTCTGAAGGCTGGTGCTCCTCCTCTCTGTATTTGAGCAGGTTCAGCTGTCCTCCCTTAAATTCCATTTCCAGCACAAAAAAAGATAACCCCTGCAGAGAGATGGGGGAGATGTCCCGTTTCAGGAATGAAACCGTTTTATTGAGTCCTTGTGGGGAACCACAACCCTGCCTTGGTTCTGCTCTCAGCCGCATTGTGTACACTTGCCCTCCTCACACAGACCTTTCCCATGGGCTGCTCTTCCTCCACAATCCCCAAAATAAGAGGCTGCCTTCAAAAAAAAAAAGGAGAATAATGTGCTGGATGAAACAAACAATAGAATAACACCAGTACAGTGTGTTGGTGGAATAAGCTTTCTTGTACCAGAAAATATTCTTTTTCACTTTGTCACTTCCAGCTGAAGAATCACAGAATGGTTTGGGTTGAAAGGGACATTAAAGATCACCCGGTTCCAACCGCCCTGCCATGGGAAGGGACACCTCCCACCAGACCAGGACAGGGTTTGATGGGCCCTGTGCTGGAACCCAGCTGCTCCATCCTCCCAAAGAGGAAACTACAGATGTGGTTTCAAGAGCAGCGTATTTAGATGAAGGAAGGAAGGCTTATCTACAGGGGGTCACCCCCAGCGGGAGTAAGAATGTCTCCTGAAACTCCACAAGTCTTTTCATTTCCTGTCTCTACTAAAACAAGTTAGGATATGTCGGAAGAACAATGACTTCAGGGCGATTCCCAAAACCTGCTGGGGCAGGAAAGTGCCTGGTCAGACTAGAAAGGGAACACAAACAACCTCAAGGTTTTCCAGCCCCTCAGGACTGCACAGGGGAGCCTCTGGGCTGTTGCAAGAGTTTCCAGTCAGTCGCAGTTACAAAACAGCGGAAAAAAAAAATAAATAGCAGAAAAAAGGGAAGATGACAGAGCCCCACACCTTGTGCAATCTCCTGACTATACTTCTGCTGACATCCCAAACTGAATAAGCTGCACACAGCGTGTCTTTCAAGGCAGCAATACAAACACTGAGTAAATATTAGTTATTTTTAGTTAAAGTATGCAAACGGTCCAATTGCTCACTTTACAGGAGTGCTTTTGGCACGCCAGACCTCATAAGGGAGCCCAGCACAACACCCTCCCCATCTTAGGAAGCACATCCCACACATCATGGGAGGAAATCACTTTTATATCCTCACAGCCACACTTGGTGCTTCCAGACGTTCCCTGCAGTGCCCAGGTAGGAGTGAAGCAAGCAGATACCTTGGGACCACACTGTTTGCAGCATCCAAGAGTTTAAAAAAAGCAACCTCCACGTTCAATTTCCCTCCCAGCCATGGGCTGGGCTGCTGGGAGCAGCACGATGGGGAAAGCTCTGCAGGTTTCCCTGGGAAAAAGCAGCTGGGGCCCCAGCCTGGCCCAAGGGAGCAGAGCTGGGTGGTTCCTAGGGATGGCTCAGCCCAGCCCCCCCACTACAAAAGGAGGTGGCAGTGGCAGTGGCAGCAGCAGGGACTCGTGAGAAGCAGCAGCGAGGAGAGCGGGTAACAGAGGGGAAGGAGGACCGGAAGGATTTCTGGAACACGAGAAAGTTGTTAACTTGCTTCCATCTGCAGCTGCTCCCGGGTAAGGGTTATCCCTGCTCTGCTTGAGGTGGGATGTAGGTATGTGGGGTTCTCTGGCAGTGGGGTCCCGCTGGCAAACAGAAGTTCCAGGGGATGGGGCTGGGAAGGCATTGGGGTCCCTTCTCTGCAGTTAAACTTGATGGTCCAAGTCTGATGGGCAGCAAAGGGGATGATGGTAACACCAGGTTGCTCACCTGAAGGTTGGTACCTGCGTTTTCCAGTAATATATACAAGATATGGACCAAAGGCATCTGGAAATTAGTGGGAGACTCAGGGCAGGTGAGGAGCTGGGCAGTGATGCTTCCAGGCTACGGGGAGTCTCCAAAGATGAATACTGTACAGGCAGTGACCCCTCCGGTCGCAGGCTGCCCCATACAAGCCTCTGAAATCTTACTTCAAAGCAAACTTACTCTTATCCTTCCTCCAATGGGTAAGGTTAAATAAATGGTGATTGGTAAATTCTTGGCAGAGAGCAAGCCACCAAGGGGATGGGATCACAAGAAGACAGAGCTCTCTGATGCGTTACTCTTGACTTGCTCTCTACAGCTATCTAAAAGGAGGCTGTAGTGAGGTGTGCGTTGGTCTCTTCGATTGAGTAACAAATGACAGGATGAGAGGAAACGGCCTCAAGTGGCACCAGGGGAAGTTTAGATGGGATATTAGGGAAAAATTTCTTTACTGAAATGCTGAAGCATTGGCAGAGGCAGAGGCAGAGGCTGCCCAGGGAAGTGGGGGAGTCTCCTTTCCTGGAGGTGTTAAAAAAGTGTAGATGTGGTGCTTCCGAACATGGTTTAATAGGCACAGTGGCATTAGGCTGACAGTTGGACCAGATGATCTTAAAGGTCTCTTCCAACCTTAATGATTTTATGATTCTATGAATACACTACGTAAGTGGCCAAACAGGTTTTGGAATGGTCAGACTTATGTGATTTTTGCGTGCCAGGATGAGAGACGTAAAACCAGACTCAAAAGCGGTGGTTACAAAAGTGCATTTCAGATTATGGAAAGGAAAGAGGCAAAAGCTGCTCACTGCCTTCGGGGGTGTGTGAAGGAATAAAAAGATGTATTAAGAAATCATTCAGATCTCATCTACAGTGAGCTGAAATGAATAGAAATTGTTCTCTGACATCATCTTTTAGCATCGCCTCTTGAAAATAACAATGAAGCAGGATGTATTTTTCATACCAACAAAAAGGGATCCATAGATACAACTAATGAAACAATTTCTGTACTTGCAAGTAAATCAGGATAATTTTTTTAGGGTACACATTAACATAGAGCATATTATAACAATGGATTTTACATTTCTTTTCTGCAGGATGAGGATTCTTATTGGAAGTCTTAATTTCTACTTAATTCCTTTCTTATTCAGTAGAGCAAATGGATTCCTAACTCTGAGAACACCTATGGACTCCACCTTCCCGATATATAACTACTCCTATTTAAATCTTTCTTCTGTATCAGAAGCACAAGCTCCAAAAACAGCCAGAGCTCTCAATTTCTCACATAATGTAATTGAAAAAATAACCAAGAGAGACATGGAAGGTTTTGACGCGCTGGAAGTTTTAGACCTTTCCTACAATCAGATTAAAGACATTGAACCTGGTGTGTTTGAGAGTCTGATCAACCTTGTTTCTGTGAATTTATCATTCAATGATCAGAAACTTCTTGTATCAGGTCTTCCACCTCACACGAAGCTCTTACCTTCCAGGGAAGCCTCAAGGACTTTGCAGCTTTATAAGTATTTCAACACATCCTCAGAGGCTGCTCTGGAGCCTTCTGCATCTACCAAGGAGCTGCCACATTCAGGAAGTCCAGCTTCTGTTCTGCAAAATGTTAATCCAAGGTTCAGGCGAGGTACAGAGGATCTTCTTCGAAGACCAGAGAAAAATGCAACGGTCTCTCCACCAGCCAACATCAGGCCTGACTTCTGCGGAACACCAATAAATGGGAAACTTGATTTGTCAAACAGAAAACTCACCGAGGAAGAGCTGACGTTAAAACTGGATGAGAATCTCTGCCAAGCTTGGCTGGACGATATTTTGGAGCTTGACATTAGTCACAGTGACCTGGAAATGGATCTTCTATCATTGTTCATCCTGTTTTTGCCATTGAAAAATGTGAAGTCCATCAATGCCAATCACAACAAATTAACAATTAACACTCAAGATGTTGAGGGGATCTGTAAGTTCCCATTCAGTAAGCTTTTGTTTTTAAACATCAGCAACAATCCCATCAACAGCTTGGATACACTGTGCCTTCCTCCAACCATCAAGGTAATTGATTTGTCCTTCACCAACATAAGTCAAATACCCCGGAATTTTGCTAAAAAAATGATTAACTTAGAAAATATGTACGTGCAAGGAAACCACTTCATATACACTGTACGTCCACTGATCAGTAATGCAATCCCAAATTTGCCCCCTGGAACTGTACATATTAATGCCATTTCATTTGTCAGAAATGAGGCTGGCACACCCATCGAAAGCCTTCCGAAGAAAGTGAAGCACCTCAAAATGTCCAACTGCTCCATTGTAGAACTGCCAGAATGGTTTGCTGCCACAATGGAACAATTATTATCCTTGGATCTCAGCAGCAACCGCATTTCTGTGCTTCCTGAGCTACCTGGCTCCCTGCAGCACCTCGATGTAAGCAACAGCGATATTAAAGCAATACCCCCTAGTTTTAAATCTGTCTCCAACTTAACAACACTTAATATTCAAAATAATAAAATTACAGATATGCATCCTGAGTATTTCCCATTGACTTTAACAAAATTTGATATCAGTAAAAATAAGTTGAACATGTTGTCATTAACTGACGCCCTGGAGAAATTCGAGTTTCTTAATGTTTCTGGAAACTTAATCACCAGACTGGAACCCGCCAGTCGCCTTTCTTTGCTCACTAATCTGGACAGTAGTCACAACCTCATTTCTGAACTCCCTGATCACTTTGGGAAATCTCTTCCAATGCTGAAATATTTTAATTTATCAGGGAATAAGATCTCCTTTCTACAGCGTGGCTCTCTCCCAGCTTCTCTGATTGAGTTAGACATCAGTGACAATGCCATTACAACCATAGTGGAGGACACTTTTGGCCAGTTAGCGAGTTTGAGTGTTTTGACTGTCCAAGGTAAACATTTTTTTTGTAACTGTGACTTGTACTGGTTTGTGAACGTCTATTTCCACAACCCCCATTTGCAGATAAATGGCAAAGAAAATC
The DNA here is from genome assembly GCA_013389885.1 of Geococcyx californianus. Classification (NCBI taxonomy): domain Eukaryota; kingdom Metazoa; phylum Chordata; class Aves; order Cuculiformes; family Neomorphidae; genus Geococcyx; species Geococcyx californianus. The sequence continues at coordinate 22,050 of VWPV01020894.1, forward strand.
TCAGGTGCAGCTTCCCACCAGACAGAAGGGGCTCACTGGTGAAAAGCAGCAACCTCACGCTTCTGCGCTGCTCCCTGGGCATCCAGATGGTGATTACAGCTTGCGTTGCCATCCTGGTTGTCTTGTTGTTAACAGGCTTATGCTGGAGGTTCGATGGGCTGTGGTATGTGAAGATGGGTTGGTACTGGTGTATGGCAAAGAGAAAGCAGTACGAGAAGAGGCCAGAAAACAAGCCCTTTGATGCCTTCATTTCATATAGTGAACAAGATGCAAACTGGACGAAGGAGAATCTCCTAGAAAAACTGGAAGCCGATGGATTCAAGATATGTTACCATGAGAGGGATTTCAAACCAGGGCATCCCATCCTTGGCAACATTTTTTACTGTATAGAGAACAGCCATAAAGTCCTTTTTGTTCTCTCACCCAATTTTGTAAACAGCTGCTGGTGTCAGTATGAGCTGTACTTTGCTGAACACCGGGTTCTGAATGAAAATCAGGATTCCCTCATCATGATTGTGCTGGAAGACCTCCCGCCCAACAGCGTGCCGCAGAAGTTCAGCAAACTCAGGAAACTGCTGAAAAGGAAAACCTACTTAAAGTGGAGCCCTGAGGAACACAAACAGAAAATGTTCTGGCTTCAGTTAACAGCTGTCTTAAGAACAACGAATGACCCACTCATGAGAGCAGAAAATGGGTGCGCCCAGGATGTGTATGAGATGGAATGAGATGTAAGAACGTGTAAAGGTTGTGTCTGGGAAGTCTGCAGTCAAATAAAAGCATTTCTGTGTTTACCTTGTGCTGTGTTTCAGCAGGGGTTTGTTTCGGATTAACGGGTTTGCAGCGTGCATTATTCCATCCAATAAAGGAATCTGTTATCCAAAGAATGGACATCTGAGCACTAATAAACAGCTTTCCCTTCCTAGGTGCTTGACTTTCTTCAGCTATTCCTAGCGTTTCTTAAAATGCAATGGATGTCACCTGAAAGGAAGAACAGCTCAAGTCACACTGCATGTCCTGTCTTTTTGAGATCACCACGGTGAAAAGCAATGTCATTCAACAGGAAGGCTGTAGTTCAGATTCTCAGTTCTAGCACTGCTTCAGATGCAAAATCACATTGTGTAGATGTAAGAAAAATGCAAAACCATGACAGCAGACAGGTAACGGCTTCTTTCTGCAGTTCAGTGAGAAAAGATTAAAGATTTACTTCTTGTAGTCATCTGAGACATGAAATTGCAAACCCACACTGCTGCATAATTTGGTTTAAGTAGCTAGTGGAAGAGATTAGACTTCAAAATTTTATATAATTACAGATTAACATACGTAACAAATTAAAAAAGAACCAGTTAAGCATGTCAGTCTCTACTGTTAAATAACTGGTGTGAGCTTTATCTAAACGCTATTGTCATAAATCTCTGATGAATGAACAAGAAAGTTCTGTATATTATTTAGGCTTTGGAAAGTTTCACTTGACATAATCACCCTGACCCATTTCAAATTAATTCCTTGTTAACTCTGCACAGCCCCGTCATCACCTGGTGTCACTTAGGAATTTTATTTAGTGTATTTGAAAAAAATAAAATAAAAACAGAATCAGCTGATCCCATTTTCACACACAAGAAAAATCAACAGACTGTGACAGAAAATAAATACTAGGTGAGAGCAAATTATTTAGTGTAGCACAATCTTGACCTGCTTATAAGATGAGCAAACCCAAACCACTTAGCAGCAGCTGATTGTAGAGCCAGGAATGCAGAATGTCTATGCATGACATACGGGGTAGCCCATTTGAAACACATACTCTGAAAGGGAATTAGGGCTGCCATGACAAAACAAGATTAATATCAACTTATTTGATGCCAAAAGGGGAAACATGAAACAAATATAAGGAGATATCGGCAAATACATCTTTTCTGCAATGTATTTCGAAAAGCCAAAGATCCAGCTGGAGTGGTACATGGTTTCAACCTTCCCTGTGCTGCTTCCTAGTAAAAAGGAAAAATCCCACACTGCAGCATGTAGCATGTTTGACTCTTGCAATGAAAGTTCAGGACCTGCTTTTGTAATGAATGAAAGCGTTTTTCGAATGATAAACAAACCCATTTTAAATAGGAAGTGACAATGACTTGTTGTCAGCATTTATTACCATATAATAAATGACATTTTTAAGTCAATTTGCCAGTACTGCTCGAATTTAAGGCTACTACACTCGATATACCCATGAAGCACAGTGCTTAAAGTTGACAATAACCAAAGAGCTATTCAACTCAAAGAAATCTGTATCAGTTGCACTGCAGGATAGAACCAGTGCTTACAAATCCCAAAAGTGCTTTGAAATTCCCTCCTTCCCCTTTGTCCCACGGTGCCAATTCTCCAGTTTTCTAGAAGTGCAAATTATGAGAAGCAGAGCAGGACTCACCTTCCTCTGCCATCTCCATGTACAAAGATCTCTCTTTGGACTCTGTGCAAACTCACCTTTCCTTAGCAACCATGAGGAGTCATGTATGCTGTCATGAAAACAGAACTATTTCCCTGTTCTTTAAATCAATGGCAACCAGGTAACTGTGGAAAGAGGTGGCTGGGACCTATTTCCTTGTATGTGCGGCAGAAGCGTTCAACAGTACTCAGTGGCCAGACCATTTCTGTAATCCTCCATCCAGCTGTGGCATTGGCACAAATACAGTCCTCTTAAATACTGAAATTAGAACTCAATCAAAGCAGACAGAAAGCAAACCTTGAAAACATTCACATGACTCCACTTTCATCCCTGCAAGACTGTTCTGTTAAGGTATTACAACATCTTGTTTTCTTTCTGCTTTCATTGTGAACATCTTGCGTTGCTCTCCGCAGCCCCGTTTCACTACCTGGTGGAAGAAGGTGAAAAGATAATGGTGCAGGTAAGCACAACTCCACAGTTCATAAGTCCTTTTATTATTTATGCTCTGTGCTGCAGGTGGAAGGAAAATAATACAAGGGGGGAAATTTTCACAGCTTTCCTAACAAGTGAGCTGCCAATGTGTGCTCACAGGCCAGAAAGCCAACCATATCCAGGGCTGCATCAAAAGAATTGTGGTAAGCAAGGAAGGAAAGGGAGGGGATTCTGCCCCTCTACTCTGCTCTGGTGAGATCCTACCTGGAGCCCTGCGATCAGTTTTGGAGTCCTCAGCACAGGAAGAACAGGGATCTATTAGAGCGAGTCCAGAGGAGGCCACTGAGATATCAGAGGGCTGGAGCACCTCCCATACAAGGACCCACTGAGAGAGCTGGAGTTGTTCAGGATGGAGAAGACAAGGCTCCGAGGAGATCTTAAGAGGCTACAGGAAAGCTGAGATGGAGCTCTTTATCAGGGAGTGCAGGGACAGGATGAGAGGGAACGGTTTTAAGCTGAAAGAGGGGAGATTTAGATGAGACATTAGCAAGAAATGTCTTCCAGTGAGGGTGGGGAGGCACTGGCACAGGTTGCCCAAAGAAGTAATGGTTGCCCCATTCCTGGAGGTGTTCAAGTCCAGGTTGGATGGGGCTTTGATCATCCTGATCCAGTGGGAGGTGTCCTTGCCCATGGCAAGGGAGTTGGAACTGGATGGGCTTCAAGGTCCCTTACAACCCAAACTATTCTATGATTCTATGAAGTGACAAATTGCACACCTAAAGCATAAATACCATAAAATACCAAAACATTATTAGGCTCTAATACTTCCTGACTATCATCTGTCCAATTTTTTGAATTTTGCCCTCTCCAAAAACCTTACCGCTAAGGCAGGCTAGCTCTGTGACTTAGAAAAAAAAATGTACACTTGATGTACAGAGATCCCTCTAATCTCTAGTCTAAAGAGTTCTGAGGTGGTGCACAACTGTTGAACTTCCTTTAGCAACTTTTTGACATTGTATAGGTATTGTTTAAAGTTATTTGGCATTGTAAGCTTTTAGTTGTTATAAGTAAAGGACAAAAAAAATACAATACTGCAGGTCAACTAGAAGAATCAACTCTATCACCATAAAGCAAGATCTAGGAATTAAAAAAACCTGAATTATAAAAATCTTTCAAATACTTTCACTCCTGTGAACAACTAGAGGTCACCTGTTTGTGAGATCAGCCCCAAGTAACTCATTGCCTATTTTTATAATAACCTTATTTATGATTTCTTTGAGATTGCCTATATTTCATGAGATACCGTGGTCAAACTGTGAGTAGTACACCTAACATCGCAAATGCCGATTTTCAATAATAAAGCAGGAACAGTCCTTGGGTCAGATATCATGACAGCAGACAACATCAGCAACTTCAGAAGCAGCTGAAAAGCACACCAAAACATACATTGGATAACCTGTTCCACTACAATGGGCTCATCCTAACGAACCTCAGAAATCAAAGATTGTTTTAATTCCTGGAGTATAGAATTTTACATATATTCCAAAATGTGTCACCATTAACATTCAAGCTCCAGCTACTCGTACTCGTCAGACAAAGTACCTGTTAAACCTTCGTAGTTTTCTCTCAACAGTTCTGCAGCAATGAGGGCAGCAAGGACAATGCTTTATGCGTCTTGGATTTGCAGCTTTCATATTCATGAGACACTTTCTTGTTCCTTTGTTTTGGACTGCACTACCCATAGACCTCACTTTTTCTAAATCATTCAGTATTCACATACTTTCATTGCTTACTCTGTTACCCACCTCCTCTCCACACACATTTTCCATCTCATACATGAAGCACTCTGTTGCTTGCCCTCTCGGTTCGATTGCTCCTTTGTTAAACTCACAGCCAGGCTTTATCAATTCTCTCAGCAGAAGAGAGTTCTGAAACAAAGGGGCTAAAGGAAAAAAGAGAAGTTATACTCCAGAAGAATCTAAAACAATATTTTTTTTTGTCATATGCTAACTGGTTACTTCAGTTTATGATTCACTTCAAAGAAATTATACTTATTTTCAAAATCCCACCTCCATTTGCTACACACATAAGCCTCCCCCAAGCAGTTATTTAACTGTAGATTAAAAGTCATTGCACTTTGCTATCTGACACTATAAACATGTTAACTCATTGGTTGTATTAAGAATATAACTGGCACCAGGAGTTATTAGAAGAGCAATATTACAATGTGCTTTCAAGGGACTTCAATTCTTTTGTCAATTCTTTTGTTCAGGTAAAGGCAGTAAAACCACCTGCTATCGTGAAGCTGTACCCTTCCAGCTTTACTCCCACATGAATACTGAATGTAAATTACTTTTGTGAATAAGGTGCCAAGGATTCAATCTTCTATCACACAGTGAAGTTCATGTGATCCAAAACAAAAGCACAGCAGGAGCTGTTTATTCATACCTCCAACAAACCTCCAAACCACTTAATGTTAAAACCAGACTCCAGCAGCATCTTCGGCTCCTGTAAAGCATGTACAGGATCCCACCTTGCAACTTTTGGGGTTCTGCCCTACTCCTTCTGACACGAAACCGTAATTGCTGCTAAGAATGTTTTGTTTGAGATAAAATTATAGGATCTTACATATTTTTCCCTTCCCAATTTAGTACCCTTTGTATTGAAGAGAGCTGCAAAGACAGAAAAAACCAAACAAGAATCATCTCCTATAATGACTTCAGAAAGAACTGTGTTATTTGTCTATAGAGAAAAAAATGCAGCCATAAAAAAAAGACTTATGGAAATAATTTTCACTTTACACTTGTATTAGAAAGTCGTTCACATCCATTTTATTGCAACAAAGCTGTTTTGAATTGTTCAAAATTAATTAAAATTCAGAGTGTTAAACAAAGAACAGTGTTCATAACATAATACTCTTCCAGGAAATCTTGAAAATAGTTTAGTTAACGAACGGCCTAAACCAATGACAACTGACACATGGCAACAATATGAATGATTTTTGTTCCTAAAATACCAAATCATTATTCCATCACAGTAGTTTTGCTAAAGATGTGGCATCTTCTTATAAGGAGGCACCAAAAGTCTGTGTCACAATCATTTCAGAGACACTAAGGCTCTGCTGAAGTTCATAGAAGCTGAAAGGTGATTGCTTGTTTTGAAGAGATCTGGCCACTTAAAGCAGTAACTGCCAGGAATTTAAATGTCTCCAAATCATTCCATTTGGTAAGGAATTCCCACAACACATGACATGACACAAATGGTTTGATTTATAAAAAAATCTTTAACGTGTGTTATTTGCTCACTGTGTAGACCAAAACATGAAGTTTATAAGTAGACAGATTATTAATCTTTAAATCAAACTGAAGTTAGACTTGTTACAAAACCTCAAAAACTTGTAGACATCTTGTTTTGCAGTCAGTCTGCTTTTAAAAAATGATAATAGCTGTCAGTTCTAATTTTCAGAAATGTCATTGCCAAATCTCCCCAATTTTTGCTTTTATACAAAGTCACAGACAAAAACCCCCCAACCAGCCACACAACTCTTTGTGTAACCATTTACAAATTAGAAAATTCCGGAGGTGACTGCATTACTAATAGTTTATCAGTACTATACTATTGCAATATTCATCTTTATCATCAAGTAAAACCTATAATTGGGTATTGCACAGTTATTTCTATCAGATGTAAAATATTTCTCCAAATATATTATTCTGGGATATATAATGTCATTAATCTTTAAAATAAACATACAACAGAAATTTGTATATGTACTTCAGAGCTTTCCTACAGTGCCACAACACTTCTCAAAAGTCCTTCCTCAGCAACAATGTAACACTACTTGTAAAATGCCTTTTCCTGCTTTAGGAAGCTAAGACTGAAATCCTGAACTTCAGCTGAAGCTCAAGGAAATAGTAACATTTACCTCAATGGAACCAGGACTTCATCCCGTGAACAGAAAGGACTCTGAATATTACTGGAACTTTCTATGACAAATTCCACCATTTCTTTCAACCTTCTGCAACGGAAAGTGCTCAAATTAAAAGTATCATAACACCAAGCATCCTCCCAATTCTTTCTTCTTGAAAATACGCCAAGGATGCCATTTAACAGGTAATACTTCTGGTTCAGGCTGAGATTGTTCCCCAAGATATTCTGCCTCTTGACATATATTATAATGCTTACTTCTTATTACTTGTCCAGCAGTAAAATTTAGTAACAAAACCAGATTCACATAACAATTCCAAATATAAATCTAAAATACTGCCCTTTTTGGACTTGTCACAGAAATTCAGGAAAGCGTCATGGAAGCAATACCTGAGTATTCACTTCAAACGCAAATAACTGGATATTAACATTAGTAACATTTTTATTAATTGGCAGCAGTGGTATAACCCGAAGTTCTGAATAATCCTTAACAAAAGCAAAGAAGGGGACCCGCAGCTTCAGAACCTTTTCAGAAGGTTACACCGAGGGCACTGGTATCTGCTTAGTTGAACGGCTGTTGCAGTCTCGCACCAAGTCGTTGGTGGTGTGGTAATGCATGGCAATGCAGGATTTGGTAAATCCAAAAGTTGAGTTCACTGGCTGCAAGCTATTCGGGGTGCTCACTTCCTGGGAAGGACTGCTGTTATAGATACTGTAATAGGGCTCGATTCGGGTGTTCATGGGGGTTGAACTGCTCTGTGCATAGTGGTGATGCCCAACAGAAGCCTTGGGGCTTAATATGCTTTCCTTGGAGTGACTAGGACCACAGGCTTGGTCCACAAATTTTTTCTGAGGTTTTGGAGACAACATGTACGCTGAATTGGTCTCGTGGTGTGATGACTTGTTCCTGTTGACTTCCAGGCTGCCTTTGCCCATGGCCCGAAGCCTCGTCTTCTGCTTGCAGCAGAAAAAGACAAGGGCTACGTACTGCAGGCACCAGAAGACTCGCCTCCGAAGTCCAGCACTATTGCGGGAATATATAAAAGGATTTAATCCAGATTTGAAAAAAATGAGGGTAAATCCACACAGCTCGAACTGGTAGAGAACAAAGCCACTGCTACTGGACAGCATGTCCTGCACCAAAGAGATACCCAGGGGCAGGCAGCAAACTAAAACGGAGAGCACAATGACAATGCACGTCAACACCGCCCTGGAGTCTTTGGCCGTGGACAGGTTGACTGCTGACACGAGCTGGAGTTGGCCAGTGGTGGTGGTGGCTGGTGCCTGGCCAAGGTGCTTGGCATAGCCATGTGTCTGGATGTACTGTGGTTTGCTGCAGCTCTGGTTCCTGTACAAGGCTGGCACAGCACTCTGCATGCCCTCCCCAGCTCTGGTGGCTGGTGGTCCCATGAAGGGTTGTGGTCTGGAAGCATCCACGGCCACCACGGGTGGGCACTTCCTCACTTGTGCGTTCCTCCGTAGGGCTTGGGCAATCATGACATATGAGATAGACACCACAGCCACGCAGCAGATGAAGTCAGTGACGTAGAGGTAGAGGATGACCTTCCCCTGGCCGCCAGTGAAGCTGGACATGGGCAAGCAGAGGTGGGAGCTGCGGGACCGGAGGGTGGCCAAGGTGGCCAGGGTGAAGCTGGTGGCCCAGAGGAGCAGGGTGAGGAGCAAGGTGCAGGGGAACGAGGCGGCACGCTGGGGCTGCTTCCCCAGCACCATGCGCAGCCGGTGCACAGCGATGACTGCCACAGTCTTGAGGGACATGATGATGAACCCAGAGCTGGTGAGGTGAAAGGCAAAGCAGAAGGCGCCCGGGACGCCCCTAGCCGAGCCAAAGAAGAGGACGAAGGCGAACATGGGGGAGGCCACCCCGCAGAGGAAGAGGTCGCAGAAGGAGAGGTTGAGGACCATGAAGTCGAAGTTGGTCCTGAATTTCCTGAGGGCCGGCTCGAAGAAGGACAGTAGGACGATGAGGTTGCCGTAGGAGCCCAGGCAGAAGACGAGGGCCAGCAGCGCGGCGCAGGCGGCCGCCGTGGCTCCGTGGGTGCCCCCGCGCGGGTCCCCGCCCAACGCCGCGGCCCCGGGGGGGTCCTCCTCGCCCGCCGACGTGTTCATCGCGCCCGGGGCCGGGGCGGTGGGGGGCGGCCCCGCTCCCTCAGCNGGGATAGCGGCCTGGCGGGGACAAAGCCGCACCCCGGCACCTGCAGGGAGAGACGCGCAGCCCCGCAGCCCGGCGGGGACAGACCCGCTCCTGAAGGGACGGACCCTCACCTGCAAGGACAGATATGCACCCCCACAGCCCAGCACCCGCACCCCCACTCTTACAAAGAGAGATTTGCACACCTGCAGCCCGGCCCCCGCGACCCAGCAGGGACAAACCTGTATTCCTCGCTTCAGCAGGGACAGACCCGCACCCCCGCACCCCCTCAGGGACAGACCCAGATCGCTGCCAATAGCTCTGCCCACTCGCAGCCTGGCAGGGACAGGCCCACACCCCTGCTCTTGCAAGGACAAACCCGCATTCCCGCTCTTGCAGACCCGCACGGTTCTGTGCCCGGCTGAAGCGCTGGTGCAGCCTCCCGGCAGGAGCCACCGGGGTGAAAAGGTGTTTGCAGGGCACACAGATAGTGCAGAGACCCTGCTGTGCTTCCCAGCTCTCCTCTAGGGCTGCAGCTGCAGCTTGGGAAGTTTCCAGCTTGGGAAGTTTCCAGCTTGGGAAGATGCAGTTGCACCATCCCTGACTTGGGGTTGCATGACCGCACACAGCTGCTTTGGTGCAAGGTGCAGTAGCAGCATCCACTCTGTTAATAATCCATTCCTTCCTACAGGTTGCACCACAGCTCCCACTATTTACTCACATCAGCTCCCAAAGTGTCCCACACCCCATCCAGCCTCATACGGAAGCACGAACATCAGCCTTCAAGGAGCAGCCACAGCATCAGCTGTGTACACAGCAAGGGGTGGGTCCTGAAACTTTCGCAAAGTGGAGATGCAGTTTAGATAACACAGCTAGAGGTTTTACTACACATCATGTCACAGCAGTGCCCTTACTCGGGTACCAAGTCATGAGCTGCACACTCAAGGATTTCAGGTTGCTCTGTGTTAACAGAATACCTGCCCCAAACCATTGATCATCAAAATTTAAGGCAGAGTTTTGCATGCTGCGTCTTCCCCTACTCACATTTTTGCATCACATGGGGTAAGGATGCCCTTTATTTTTTTTGCTTATCTGCACTCAGAAGCACAGGATCTGAGGAAAAAAACCTCCCGTATTCCTGTAAGGAGAAAATAATAAAAAAAACCCCATAAAAACTCAGTATTATTTACCTGTTTCCTGCCAACTACTATATCACAAATATAGTAGTTGCCATTGAAAGCAATGGAGAGTGCTGGATGTCTGAGCACTACTCAAAGGGATTGTTTTGAAGTACTTAATGATCAGGAAACACTGAGCACGCATTCTCTGAGCCAGCACAGGCAGACACAACCAAAGGGCTCTTTATTAGGGAGTGCAGGGATAGGATGAGGGGAAATGGTTTTAAGCTGAAAGAGGGGAGATTTAAATATTAGGAAGAAATTCTTCACTGTGAGTGTGGTGAGGCACTAGAACATGTGCCCCAGAGAAGTCATGGATGCCCCATCCCTGGAGGTGTTTAAGGCCAGGTTGGATGAGGCTTTGAGCACCCTGATCCAGTGGGAAGTGTCCCTGCCCATGTCAGGGGGGTTGGAACTGGATGGGCTTTAAGGTCCCTTCCAACCCAAATGATTCCACATTTCTATTCTCTGACTTCAGTGTCAGGCATTGGAAAAATAATTGGAAGAGGTGAAAGTCCAGCCAGGTAAGGCACAAAAGTGCTATAAAAGTACATCAGACCCAGTATTTCTGACTTGTCTTATACTGTGCATCTCTACATACACTCATTATATATATACACTCACACATTAAACTGTACTACCCTTACCCCCAGCACGCACACAGAAGCACAGCGGTGCTTGGTGGAGTCATCAAGACAGCGACAGGAGTGCTAGGCTGACAACCAAAAGCTTGTCACAGAATTGTAGAATGGTTTGGGTTGGAAGGGACCTTAAAGATTATCGAGTTCCAACCCCCCTGCCATGGGCAGGGACACCTCTCATTGGTTCAGTTTGCTCCAAGCCCCATCCAACCTTGCCCTGAACACTTCCAGGGATAGGGCATTCACAGCTTCCTTGGGCAGCCTGTGCCAGTGCCACAAACCCTTACTGTGAAGAATTTCTCCCTCATGTTTAACCTGAATCTTCCAGTTTAAAGCCCTTACCCCTTGTCCTATCACTACAGTGCTACTTGTTCGTTTACTTTTCAATGCTTTTCTTTATAAACTAAGAGCAATTTCTTTATTAAACCCATGACCCACTACAGCACCCTGGCCTGAGCCTTGCATGCTCAACACATTTCCAGCTTGGTTTGCTCTTCAACTACTTGCATATAGCAAGGAAAAGGTCCGAAAACCAAAATATCACCTCCATGGTTTCCTGTGGGTTCCAGCTATGTTCTCAGCTTGGCTATCACTTTTATTTCCACTCTTGCTTATATTTTTGTTTTCCAAGTCATGGTTAATTTGAATTCTGAGGTGAATCCTGACCCTAGTGAGTATGAGTTGTTTTTTTCATTGACAAGCTAGGATCTCCCTCCTTGAATTTTCTTATTTATAAACCTCAGAGTGCACTGAACAGTGTGTTTAAACAAGACTGACAAAATATCAGCCTAATGCAACAGTAAATTACTGCAAAGTGATCAATGCTGGGGAAACAGGGATGACTGTTCTCTTCACGTGAAACTTGTGCACAAAATATCCACTTCCTATCCAGGCTGTCTGGCACAGTGCTGGAGTCTCCATCCCTGGAGGTGGTCAAAAAACATGTAGACATGGCACTTGGAGACATGGTTTTGTAGGCACAGTGGTGTTGGGCTGAAGCTTGGACTGAACTATCTTAGAGATCTTTTCCAACCTTTATGATTCTATGAAGAAAAAGGTGTTCCTCATCACAGGCCTGTGAGCCTCAAACATTTCAGCAGGAAAACACAAGCCAAAGAGTGTTTTGGTGATGCACATTGAGAACCGCTGCAGATGGCCACAGGCATTCAAGCAGAGAGCCCATGACCACTGCAGGTCATTGGAACACAGGTCTTGTACTTGAAAGCGAGGGGATAAACTGAGGCAAAATGGATCTCCATAGGAACATGAAACGCTGTGCAGTCCTTTTGGCACAGCAAAGTGCCTCTTTTCAAAAGAGCTGCCGAAGTTTGGGGCAGGGGAGAAAAGCAGTGGAAGAAACCAGTCTCAGTTTTGTGAGGCAGGAATCGCAACTGCAACAACTTCTGCAGCACCTTGCATGTGGGACTAGGATATTAACTTTCTTTGCGTCACTCTTCAGCTTTTCCTTAAACCAATTCATTAAAAACCCCAGTGTGCTCTAGTACTGTCACAAGCTTCTTAACTATTTTTTAGTGTTGGAGTTCCTACTGCATAAGGAGATACTAAATACTGTATTTCCAAAACATTTCTTACAGCAGTGTCAAGTTTTACAGATACTTCCCACAAGAAACTGCACATTACTTTTAATTGTGGAAACCTGCCCCCTTCTCAGCCTAAGAGTGGTACCTTACAATTTCAACAGAAGAGTTTTAGGGGAAAGAAGCTGGAATAATAAATAGAGGAAATTAACCCAGAAAAATAAATAAAACCCAGCAGAGAATAAATAAATCTTTTCACTGCCACTCTTAACAGAACTCTTTCTGTGTGAACTCACTTTGGCTTCCACCTATATTTATTGCACTTCTTGCTAGAACAGATTGTTGTGGTTTGGGATTATTTTTCTTTTTCCCGAGGAATTTTTCTTCCTTTTGCCAATAAGGGAATTTCAGCAGACGAGAGGGGGAATGGGGGGAGGACATTTCCGGGGAAACCGGGACAGAGGGGTGACGGGACATCCGTTTTGGTCTCGGACGGCAGCTGCAGCGGCAGTCCTGGAGTGCATACGGTTTGCAATCTCTGAAGGAAGGATCACGAGTCATCTAAATCTTCCACAACTCCGGCAGAACTCGCACTAAGTTTCCATCTCCCTCCCCCGCCCTTCCCCGGCTGCGGGGGGGCCGCACCTCTCCGTGCAGGGCAGCGACTGCTCGCCAGCTCTTAAAGAGACCTGCATCGCAAGATTCTGGGTACAGGACTCAATCTATTTCTTAAGACTTTTAGGTTTTAGTTGTGATTAGTGTTGATTCTGTGCTGTATACACATATATTTGTAGCTAAGAACTGTTATCTCTTCAATACATTTTTTTTTTCCTGATTAAAGATCTTTAATATCTGATAGTTTAGATGAAATCTAAGATATGTTAAGACACAGATTTACTGGGATTACTGTTATATTTCCTAAGTATGCTGATCAGAAATTATTATGCCTCTCATTTCCCAGGACCCCTTTGCTATTCCCCAAGGAAAGTGGGTGCCCAGCTCCACCTCTAACAGTAAAATCTCCACAGGTAAACCTAACAGATCAAGCAGAGCAAGGCTGAACTTCCACAAGCCTTTGTGGAAAAACACATTTGATCTAGAATTAGAGAAGAGTCATGGCCACCAAGGCTCCCTCTCCTGTTCACCCTTCAAAAAAGTCTCCCTTGTTAGGATGCATCTAATTCCTCTAAGCACTGTGCTCTAATCTATCAGAAATCAATGATAATTTTGCTAATAATCTTTGTAGGCAACAGTCTAAGCTTATATCTGTGCTGAGAGAACTCTTGATTCAAGACTGCTTTACTGAGATTCACTCTCCTTCCCAGGGAGAGAATACCAGCGTCCTTCCCCCCCCCCCCCCTCAGCTCATCAAATTTCCCTTTTAAGTCTCTCTTAATACTTCTGAGAAGCACGAGCTGACCAAGAGAGAGAAAAAACCCTTAGTGCAAGCCAGTTGCAATTTGCTTCTGTGTGCATTGCCTTAAACAGCTGGGCAATATTCTACATCTTCCACACAATTTAATTTTATCCTGTGATCAAACCTCCAGTTCCTTGCAGCAGACTGTAAAATGACTGCTCCTTAGTGCCCTGGGTACCTTTGTTGGATTAACCACCACAAAACCTTGCCCTGGAGGATGGTTATGGTTACGCCCAGCCTGCAGACAAACTGGCAGTCTAGATCAGGTCCAGGTGAATTTCTTCGCTCTCACTGGGAATTTCCTTCTCCAGAGCCTGTGCAGCAACATGACGGTACAGCAAGAATTTTGTGATGGGGAAATCCATGTAAGTTGCCTTCCAGTTATGGCAAAATGCCAGCGAGAAGGTAAAACAAGCTAGCTGATAATTCACAGCAGAGTTAACATCTTGCAAGGACAGCAGCCAGCAAAATTTTCTACTGATCAAGTCAAGTTTTCTTTTTCTCATTTTACATTTTACCAGATTGTTGTGTTTTCCACAGCACAAGCAAAAAGGAAGCATGAGGGTCTGCTGGAGGATTCCATTAGAGCTGAGTTGTGTGGAAGGAAGTTTGAGACTGAATGGAGTATGGGCTGCTGGGAATGCCTAACTATGAAAAACTGATATCATCTGTGTGTACCCAGCACAGGGCTCCCAGCAGCCTGGTACAGAAGTAAAAAGAATCGGAGGGCAGATGGCTGGATATAAGAGGAAAACAGGCATAATATACCATGTCAGAAATAATGATACCTTTTCACTTTTTTTCTTTAAAATCCATATACAGGACCTGTTAATAACACAGTCCACTAATGTCAGGCCTGTGGTGCCAGCCAAAAGCACAAGAGTTAAAGCCTTATTTGTTTACTTGATCATTTTCTTACACATTTTTATCAAAATAAGCATTATGTCTCTGTTGTGATTTTGGCAGATTCACGGATGCACAAATAAACCCTCTTGATAATGGAAATACAGGAGATCACTCTTCATACTCTAGCAAGAGTGACTAAACACTAAGTCACTGTAACTTGAGCAAAAAACTAACCCAACAAATGAATTTTGCCTTACATTATTGCCATTCTTTGGTGCTTCAAACAGCGATGGTCACAGATTATTCATGCAGACTGACACGTAGTCACTGAGGAAACCAGATCATCTCCAAGATCTTCTTCCATCTCCTTTCCTGCTCAAATGGAAAAATTCCTGCTCTTTTCTTATGCTAGAAATGTCTCCCTCTCCAGACTGAGGTATTGCAGTTGTTTCACCTCTGAGGCTTTAGGGAAGAGATAGCAGAAGACATCAAAGCGATGCAAAGCTCCAAACATATTTATGTATCTTGCTTGGGGAAAGTTTAGGAATAAGAGTAGCAATCAAGTTGTGGTATTTGATGAAGAACTCAAAATTGTTCCTACATTCTCAGAATAGGAGATTAACATTTCATCCTTCACCCACAGAAAGTCAATGAGTACGAGTTTGTTTGCAGTTATCACAGGTGTATTTTATCCTGTGGAACAATATTTCAAATAGGTACTCTAATTTCTGGGTGATACGTTCAAATCAAGTAATTTATTGCTGATTTATAGAGCTATTGTGAATCAATACCACCTACTGATCTCTCATCACAGCCCTGACTACAGAACGATTCTCTACAGAGCACTGGATCCTCACAATTCCAAACAATTCCAGCTATACTTCAACCACAGATAAATACAATAAGAAACTCCCAAATACAGTAAAAAGCAGCTGGATCCCACAGTTAGCTGTCCTTGGAGTAGGCAAAATCGCAGATATGATCCTGCTGCACCACTTAATCAGCCAACATACACTTTAAATATGCTCCTCCACAGCAAATATTTCCCATTACTTTTAAAGTTTTTTTAATTTTACCAGCAAAATCCCTTCTACTTCAAAGTAGTTTCTCCAATTTAAAGTGTACTTCTCAGAAATTAATAAATTTAGAAGATATTTTTACATAAATGCAGTTTTCTAACCATTAGAACCAGATGACAGAATCATGGAATGGTTTGGATTGGAAGGGACCTCAAAAAGCCTATCCAGTTCCAACCACCCTGCCATGGGCAGTGACACCTCCCACTGGATCTGGTTGCTCAAAGCCCCATACAGCCTGGTCTTAACACCTCCAGGGATGGAATAGCCATGACTTCTCTGGCCAACCTGTGCCAGTGCCTCATCACCTCACAGGAAAACATTTCTCCCTAATATCTAATCTAAATCTCCCCTCTTTCAGCTTAAAACCATTCCATCCCTGCACTCCCTGATCAAGAGCCCTTCCCCAGCTTTCCTGTAGCCCCCCTTCAGTACTGGAAGGCTGCTTTAAGGTCTCCCTCGAGCCTATCCTCTGGCTGAACAATCCCAACCCTCTCACAGCCTGTCCTCATAGTGGAGGTGCTCCAGCTCTCTGCCTTACCTTGCTGCCAAATGCCACAATAAACACACGCCTCATAAAAACAGGGCAAGAGCACAGTAAAAAATCTTAAGTTATATTCTCAAAATAATGAATTTCTGCTTTAGGAATACAAAGAATTGCAGATTTTACAAACAATCCATTTATTGGGTCTTAAACTACATACACAATTGAAATAATAATTTTGGCACTACGCTATACAGTGGTTACATCTGTGTGCTGACACTCATTAAATACTGCACCAGGAACACTGCTGTGCTTTGAAGTTTGGAATGAGTCACACACTCAGCAGGTAGATCACTCAAAATGTATCAGTGCTCCTGTAGGGTTGCATGAAAGTGGAAACACACTGCTTTGTGAATTATTTCAATGTACCTCACATTCTATGAACTTATCAACTTATCACACCAGAATACATGATGTCAGCATTTAGAGATGGCCACAAGTGTTGCATTAAAATCCAAATGAGACATAGTAATGAAATACAAGAAAACCAAACCAAAATCTCTGCCTTTCAGA
This sequence comes from Geococcyx californianus, assembly GCA_013389885.1. Lineage (NCBI taxonomy): Eukaryota > Metazoa > Chordata > Aves > Cuculiformes > Neomorphidae > Geococcyx > Geococcyx californianus. The sequence goes on from VWPV01020894.1 coordinate 38,745, forward strand.
CATGAAGAGATATTCTGTTAAAGAAAATAATTTAAAAAACTAATAATGGCATTTGATTTGATACAAAAGCCAGAACTACTACCGTATTAACACCTAAGTATGAATCTTTACAAATTAATCTCACAATGGTGTTATGTAAAAGGTTGCAAACTGTACAATGTTTTGTCAATGCAATGCCTCTACAATTTATACAGTCTTTTACAACTATTACACATATTAAACATGTTGTTAAATAGCCAATAGATACCAGTCTCTGAACAAAGCTACAGGCAAAAAAAATACAGAGCTCCCACAATCTTCAAATAAGATATGCTTGCTCCAGCAGTGACAATCTTTATGAGAACGCGCTGTTAAAAAATAGTCAGCCACTGAGTGCCTTTCCATACTGTGCACAGGTTTCATTCTGTGAATTCAGCCATCACCTGATAGTCCATGATTTTGTATCTGTGGGCTCTAATTATGTGGAAACACAGTCTTTCACCTTTAAAACTATGCAGATAATCACAGATTTTCATTCCACACATGGTCAAGCTATCTATGAAGACCTGGCCAGGCAGTAAGAGCTTTCACTCCCCACATTCTGTCCTGCCATCATCTCAACTGCACAGAGAGGATCAGCTATTTACATTGTCAAGGAAGATAGAAAAAGGCAATCCTGCCCTGAGGTGGACTGAATGGTACAGAGCCCATCATTTGATGGGCACTCAAATCCCAGTACTGAAAAATAAACTCTGAGATAGTTCCTGGTATTGTATGTTGACTAAGGAAGAAGTTGCATCAACAGAATTGGAGAGCTTCACTGAGAAGATTCTGATTTGCAGCACTCTAGTTCTGCATATCTTTGATGTCGGAAATCGCTGGGAAGAAGGGTCAGAAAAAGAGAGTAAGAAATGTGCAGTGTAAGACACTGTGTGCAAGAAAGCAGAAACAAGACTGATGTGTAATGCAGGCCAATAACAAGGGTCTTGCAATAAACTCATGATCAGGCTCTGCAAGTGCAGTTGCAAAGGAGTCTGTGGGGCTCCCACAGCTGCTCCCTGGGGAGGTGAAGTTCTTTTTTAATAGAACCAGGTCTTTATGTTTGTATTTAAAAGTTATTTTGATAGGCGTCAGGATTTCCAACACAAAATTTCCTACATGATATATTTATTGAGTTTCCTTTATTTCACAGAAAGTTTCCTACATCCTCATTTGTCCAGGAGAAACCTGAAAATAAAGAAGAAAGAATTCACAAAGAGAACACCAAAACAAGATTATTCTCTCATGCTATTACCACAGAACAAAGTGAAAATATAAATTAAAACCTCTTTTGAAATACTGTCACAGAACATCACAATACAACAGAGATCAGAATCTTATAGCATAACAAAGAGAAACTCCAGGAATGGATTCACTCTTTGGGGACATGCCTGTGTGAAGAGACCTGGTAGCAAAGCCATTATGTGGAAGAGGAAACAGTTTGGTAGCAGTCACAGTCCTTCTCCATTGTGAGATTTTGATGATATACTGGACTAGGTTGTAGGCTAAAGTCCTCAGAGGCATCAGAAGTACAAAGCAGCAAGTACCTTGCCCTCAGTGAAACTGCCTGGCATTTAAAAGGCAGCCAACTGGCAGAAAACGGAGAAAAGGAACATCAGTGTTCAAGAAAATGAACTGTTAAGTGTCTTAGCAAAACACTAGTTTTGTGTAATACAGGGGCACACAAAAAGATGGACAATATTTCACCAAAATAAATCTAATCTTGAACAGACCTCTGGAGGTGCAAGGGAGTAACATTTGGTTGTAGTATTTTCCCTGTGGCTAGGGATTCCTCCTAACTCCATGCTAGACTGGAGAGCTACAGTAGATTTCATAAGACTGATGTTTCTGTCAATTTATGTCAAGATAAATAATCTTACCTGCCTATGCATAATAGCACGGTGAAACCAAGAGGTCAGTAAGCACCAGTAGCTGGTCATCCGTGAACTGCTGTTTATGCTCCTGCCAGTTGTCGTGATGGGTCCTCCGGAAATTGGACAGTGTTTTTTTCACAGTCATCTGCAGAGGAGACAATCAGCATTGAGCTGTATCAGTTATGGATTTAAGCTCCGTGACAAAGAAAAAAGGTTGAATAAAACAAAAAAACTGCTGAGTAGAGCACAGTGTTTAAGCTGTTATAAGGCCTAGAAGGGCTCTGGAGAGTTCAGTTCCCTGATATTTTAATTTTTGCAGTTCTGGTTAAAGTCTTCTGACTGATCTCATGATTCCAATATTCTCATAAAAAGGATACTTCAACCTACAATTTGAGTTTGAAAAAATAGATTCTTATAAAGTTAAATGCTCTTCCTCTCTTCCTTCTCCTTGGATATTTCAAACCAATGTTTTGGGTCTTAAAACACGAGGAGGAGTGGATGAATCACATATACTTCATAGAAAAAAAAACAAATCAGAGGAAAACTATCTTCTATTATTAAAATATTATTAAACTAACAGAAGAAAAGTCCAATCAGTTCAGTTTCTTAATTCAGTAAAGTACACCATAGCAAACTTTGTTAAATTTAAGTTATTTTTCAGCCATAAGCTCACTGGTTAACACAGCAAGGGCCAACCAAATGAAAGAGACGGACCAAAAAATAGAGTTAAAGCTAACTGTTTCATTAGAAACTTGTTTCTAGGGCTGCTTGTGGAACCTTGTTTTAAAAACTTCAGAGTGATTTTTTGGTTCAGGTTCATTTTTTTGTAGAATGCCAGTTCTATCTCTTTAGGCATGCACCAAAGTGAAATTTTTTAATTGAAAAAAAAGACTTCTTCCTCATTACAGGAATAGTTCTTGCAGCTTCCAGTTCATGCTTTAGATTTGAAAGTAAGAACAGAACTACCACCAAAAATACTTAACAGCAGTCCATGACTTAAAACATATCTGAAACCATGCAATAAAAAGTGGCAGAAACTAAAGTTTCTTTTTAACTTTTTTTTTTTTCTAGGAAAGGGGAAATAAGAACAGGCCAAGCATATTTTAGGCATGTTATATTAAATAGAAAAATGGTGTAAGTATTTTTACCTCAATAGGCTGAGGATCATTAAGATGGGCACTGAGATCCATCAAGAGCTGTGGCATCCAGGTGGGTACATCATAGGGACTTGACAAAATACACGCGCTAAGTCCTAGCACACCAGCGTGGCGTTTAACCAAGTCTGCAATTGGACAGTATTCATTTACATATGGCGAGATTCAACTATCTTGTCTAAGACATTCCTTAATCACACAGCCAAACTTAAAACAGATTATCAGTGAAAATAAGGCTGATTTTAACTCATGGGAATGACTGAAGAGAGCCTGTATATTGAACAGATCTAATGACAATCTAATGACAATAACATACTGACACTAATATTGAATCATAGAATGGTTTGGGTTGGAAGGGACCTTAAAGCCCAACCAGTTCCAACCCTTCTGCCATGGGTTGGGACACCTCCCACCAGATCAGGTTGCTCAAAGCATCATCCAACCTTGTCTTGAACATCCGCAGCTTCTCTGGGCAAACTGTGCCAGTGCCTCACCACCCTCACAGTAAATAATTTCTTCCCAATATCTAATTGAGTAAGTTTTGACCTTGAATTAAAAGAATTATAAAACCCACTCTGCCACAGTAGAGTTTTCTAGCTTCTACAGAAAACGCAGACAGTTCTACAAATCATGCAGTCAAATAAATTCACACAGGTGTATGGATCTCCAAATTGCTTCTGCTTTCTTACACAGATTCATTCTATGACTCTATCTTTCATTTCTAATGGAAGAATATGTAAAAAATTTTAGTCTGCAGCTGCTGTATACTTTATAAACGTTTCAGAACAGCTTTCTTCTCTCAAAGAATGAGCTACATCTTCTCTATTTCCTATCTCAGTGTTTAGAATGTTTTCTCAAATACTGGAACTAACTAACTATGGAAACCTAGCCCTTCTGATTCAAATTAACTTGACTTGGAAGCCTAAATGTTTGGTCAGAAGCCAAAGCTCCTAACTAAGGTTAACTAGGCGGGGGTTGTTTTTTTTGTTACATTTTTTGTTATTGTTGGGGTTTTTGTGTGTGTTTGTTGGGTTGCTTTGGTTTCGGTTTTTTTGGGTTTTTTTTTAGAATACAACCCCACACTGCTAACAAATAGAAGGTAAGGTGAAATTACGTTCAGGCAGCTAAGGAAGTTTATTTACTGAGGAAATAGCTACCCCTCATCACTTGTATTCTTAACTCTGTGAACTGTGCACATGGGAAATGGAAAAATCCTGTTAGTGTTAATTCTGAAAAACGAGTAAGACAGAAATACATCATAAAAAATATTATTTGTGCTTTTTTTTGTAGTAATGTATCCTTATTCATCATTTATGCTGTAGATCAAATTCTCAGAGCAATTTTCTTACCACCAGAAGGAATCGTATCCACCACTGAACCCAGGTCTCGCTTTCGTTTTTTTGGTAGCCTCATCTTGCACAGCTGCTCAAAATGGGTCTGCATGGGACCATCCATCGTGAGAAAATTGCACTGTAGCAGACCACTTAGCGTGGTAGCAGCCATTTCCCTCACCTACAAGCACAGAGGGTACACGCCACCATTACTAAGCACGCATGCACAGCCAGAAGCAGATATTTATGCTATTACTATCCTTTCAGGTACATCCAGCCAGGCCAGGTTATCAAACTCTGCCCAAGAAAAGTCTTCAAAATATTATCCTCTTATCTCATAAACTACTACCTCATTTACCATATGGCTCTTTACAAACTGATAAGCATAGTTCTATTGTAATATAGAACTACCTTCATATAATTTGTCATAATGTGACCTACTACTTGAGCAAATAATGTAATTCAACTCCATTGGCAAGACATATGTCAGACTACATTAGCTTTAGAAAGTTTTAAAATAGACCTTGAACAAGAACCCACCTCAAATAATCGACCTGTTTTACAAAATTTGTAATAGTCTCTGTATTAACAGTAGTTTTACCAAAGGAAAAAAAAAAGCACACATCATTCAAAAGCATTTTGTTTTCCTCCTCAAACGTACATGGAGATACTAGAACTGACAAAGGCAGAAGGGCGTTTCCAAAAGAAGGCAGAAGGTGTATTTGAGACAAAGCTGATTCTGTTTCACCCATAGCACAAGAATTCTTTGAGATACACACAGATCCTGGATTAATAAGCAATGACAACACACTTTAGGGGTTTATGGTCAACAAGTCAGTTCTGTAACACTCCAGCATTATTTACTTTGTTGTCTTGAGTACCAGTTCTTTTTACTACATCAATACAAAACAGAACTCCAGGATGGAAATACATTCTTCTCTTTAGTAACTCAGAAAATCAAAAGAACAAGACTAAAATAAATTTTCACCTAATTGCCAAATCATTCAAAATGCAGATTTCCTCATCCATTCTTTTTAAACCAGCCACACTACATTTATAGTGGATTGCGAATAGGGAAAACTCAATCACTTGCTTTTAAAAAACCCCTTCCAATCAGTTCTAATTTAATCTCATCTACTCAAATCCACCCAAGCCATGGTTATAAAACCATTAGACCATATTTAAACTGGAGTCCCTCTGAAACTCACTTCTACTTTCAATAATTGCAGGCTGATAAAAACCTCCCAACATTTCCAAAGTTGAAAAACGAATCAACTTGTTGAAATGCTGACAGCAATTGCCAGATTTTTGGTAAGTACATACTGTTACGTCTAACTGTAAACAGAACATTTGTCTGTCTGGAGTACAAACACCTACCAAAGCTCTGAATCCAATGCAGCAGATTAAAATAAATTACATCCTTGAACATAATGTTCTGAAACTCCACAAAGCAGTAAGTATAGCTGCAAGGGCTGTGATAATTAAACACACTAAGTTAACAATAAGCTCTTGAGACTTCATTCCATTTAAATTTCTACAGCACATTATTCAAACGTGATCTACTTTGTTAACAGCATAAAGGAGTATGGAGTGAAAGTCTGCCAGTACTGTTTATCAGCAATTTGTGAGTCTCTTAAGAACTAAGCTATTAAATGAAACATGATGTGCTAATGCAAGACCCAGAACGGAAAGAAGCTTGGCTGTAAAGCGAGCAAGCTCCCAAGTGAACTGTACTCATTTACATCACTATTTGCTGTATTAAAACCACTTTCATTTCTAAATTAATAATCTAATTGAAAGGAATGCTTTGCTGCAAGGAGCACCTAGAAGAAAGCCTTTAAAATCAATCATTAACAAGCTAATCATTCATCACAACATCTGACACTAAATTTACAGATCATCATATCCACACGACGACTTACAGACTAGAAGAACTGCTGAGGAACAGCAGAAGAATCCTCTTCCAATCAAATATGGTTTGGATTTGGAGTTTTTTTGGTCCGAATTGACTGACCAAGGTCTACAAAACCACAACATTAGAAGAAAGCCACTCTACAGCACAAGCAGAAACTCAGCGTGGTACTTGCAAAGGGGCTACTTACACAGAGAGAATACTCTCACTACTGTAATACTGCAATGTAATATGAAAATGTTTATCAAGACATGAGAGCTACGTATTCAGTACATTGATTTATAAAAATATAAACCCATAATGCACCTACTCAAGGAGCTTCCTAGATCAAAGTAAGGTTGAGAAAACTGTGAGAAAGATGATTTCACATTAACCAGGCTATAACTTTAACCATAACTCCAAGTTGAATACAGTCATTTTCCTCTATTTCTGAGTAAATATAATTTCCCAAACTCAAATCATTCCTACAGCTCTCTCCAACCACCTACATAACATGAAAATGAGATGTGATATTCAACTCTGCTGTACACAAAGGTATGATTTTTTAAGACTGTATAATTTTTCCCTCTATCAGCCTCAGGGTCACATTAGCTCTTACTTTCACACCACCCCATCAGCTTTGTGACCCCTCTGTCTTTCAGAAGAACTTCCCACAATACCATTTAAGTACAGCTTTCTTCAATTCTAGAGATCTGCACTTAAAGCTGGATGCATGAAATCTGCATTCAACAGCAGCCAGATCGCCCTATGATGCACATTCGCTTTGTATTGCAGTCCTGTTGCTATTTGACATTCAGTGCAGTCATCCGACACTGTCATTTGCCAAGGTTCGTTGCAGTGATTTCATGAAAAAATATGAAATCATCAGGAAGCTTAAGAACAGTAATTTTAGCAATACTAGAAGCACAAACTGTGTATTAAAAGCAAAGAACATGATGGACAAAATAATTAGGTCTGGCATCTTTGTATCAAAATAAGTAGAAAAAAAAAGTATTTTTAAATCCAAGAATCCAAATAGTTCCACAGGGTGAAGACTCCAAGTAGGAGTTAAAGGTAGGGATTCTATTGAAGCACACTTGTCTTAAAAATCCAGCATTAAATAAATACATAGAAATTACTCTGGAAGATACTGCATCTTACAAATTATTATCAAGAAAGAACTTGATAGCTGTATTATCACTTGATAGAACTATTATTAAGAGAGCTCAAATAAAAGTGAAAGCATCTATGGTAACAACATGATCGTAAGGGGTTATGAACACAGATAAGCTTTTTGGATTTGCATCTCTGTAGTGCAGAAGAATAATTTGGCACATTTAAAATAAGTAGATAAATTGTATTAAAGTGAAAAAAAGGTATTTTTCAAAATCACATGAGACTGGGTAAATGTTCTGACTGCTGTGGGCAGCAACTTATCAAGGATTGCAAGCTGTTCACTGTAACAAACATTGATATGAAAGGCACAAGAGAACTCATCTGAACACTGCAACAGGCACGGTCAGGCAAGAGGTTTAAGTGCTTGTAGAGACTGTAATGTCAAACCTTTTAAGCCAGAAATTTTAATTTGTATATTCAAATTATTTCCAATTGATTGTTCAGAAAAACAAGCTTCACATCTCAGATACAACTCTTGTTTTAAACGTAGCTACACAGGAGATCTATACCAGGATCTTTGTTTTGGGTAGCAGACTTCCAAATCTTCTGTCTTCTAGAAAGGAAAAAAAGCACCCAAGCACCCAAAAGGAGAATTTCATTGACATTTGCCAACAGCACAAAAACAGTGAAAATGATGGTGCAAGGTAAATGGAACAGACTGGAGGTCAACAGTGCTTGAATGTGATCAAACACACTTAAATTCAGACCATTTCAGACAAGCCTTCAGTTCCGTAAATTAGTGAAACAGAATAGTATTGTGATCTCCTCCCAGCTCAATGTGAGGAAAGACTCAATGATAAACATGAAGCACCCTTCTCTCCCCCACCNAACACACTTAGGATCCCAATAGCACTTCTAAGAGCATCGTGTGCTTTCATAGACTGATCTTCAACAATACGTATGTACCACAGCCAAGATTTTGGATTTTATCTCCTTCTATTTGTAGGTACTGAAGTATCACTGGCTCAAGCGGCATACAAAAACTTGTCAGACTGACAAGTAAGTTTACAACCATTATCTTTTTGAACAGTGTAACACAACCAGTACAGCATCTGCTAGACAAATTCTGACACATTATGCATGCATCTTTCACAAAATTAAGGAAAATCTCCTTATAGCTAAAGGAATAATTCCTTAGTGAGCTGGATGCATAAAACTGTATTTTTGTAATTAATAAGCTGATATGATCAAATGGGAAACAGACCTATCGATTAATAAATAGTAGGTTTATAGAGTTTTCACATAGGAAGGCATTTTGCCTTGTTGGAAATTTTCTACCAACATCCACAATAATATTTATAGTAACACAGTAATATCCCTATTTCAGCTGTGCTTAAACCAAGAATGAAACAAAGCAATGTTCAGCTCTGTCAAAAATTAGAAACAATGGAATTTGAAATAATCACTAATGAAGTATTTTCTCTTGGTATAGAATATGAAAAGAAAAATGGATCATGAAAAAGAAATCCTATAAAGCTAGTTGTATTTTCAACATAGGAAGAATGCTAAGCTAGAAATACTTGCTGTGTTAATTCATAACCGGTAGCTTTTTCATAAAACTTGACAAAGGCAAGAAACCAGTCATGTGAAATAAAGAAAAAAAAAGTTTGACTTGCCTCAAGCTGTTCATCTTCCAGGAGCTTTATAACCAGCCATCTAATGTCATTGACTGCTGCTTCGTTGTTGAGAAAGATAAAGAGATTGTAGAACACCATGGTCTGGAGGTAGGTTAATATGGTATACCTAGCATGCCAAGAATTGCTTCTTGCTGTCTGCAATTAAAATATTTAAAAAGTAAAGGAGAGTAAAGTGAAAGGAAGAGCTACCTGGTACAAAGCTAACAATACATACAACAAAAACTTTTGGGGAGAGTTTCAAATAACTTCTCTTACTCAGATGTTTTTGTCTCATACAATCCTAAATTTCCAACATTTCCAACATTCCTGACATCCATAGAAATAAACCAGAAACACCATTCTGCTCGAGTATAAATATCCTATACAAAGGATTTGGAGAGCCAAGATTTTTCAAGTTTCTTTACTTTGATTTCCACTGCTTATGGAAGTCCAAATTATTGAAAGCACCTGGCATGGCTGGAGACTAGCTTGCACACTGCAGTTACTATTTTGGCTGCGTGCAGAGCTTACACCAACATTCTGCAATGACAAACTATACAGAATGAACCACTTATATTTGTGTTGTTTTTCAAAAAGCAGTACCAGTTGATAAAGACTCTGTAAAAATATAAAAAGGCAAGAGCAGTTCTTTATATGGTGACTTATTTTGAAACTGGATTTTGAATTGTTATGCTCATGAAGAAACATGTTTAGCTTAAACTGATCCACTACTGAGCCAAATTTTAATTTACTAAAATACCGTTCAATTTCTTATTAAGATACAACTTGTTTAAATGTTCAAAAGTAGGAAACAAAACAAAACTCACTGTTGCTAAAACACTTCTAATAAACTCTCTCCTTTCACTTCTAAGAAAATCAGTATTTGTGTGGTGGAGTCTTTTTGTTGGTGGTTTTTATTATACAGTAGTGATCTGAAGAGAATCAGAGTGCATCAGGTGCCAAGAAACTGTAATCTATTTAGACCATACTCACTTGTTTTAGTACCTGAAGTACCAAAGGCACTTGCTGAGGATACAGCAAACCCTGAGACATTAACGACAAACACATCTTAGCATCTCTTTTGAGCTCATCGTAGCTATTGTCATTTTCTACAGGTGCAATCTATAGGACAACATCAGAGATTGTAAAAAAAATAAAGCTAGTGTTAGTAAATAAGCATTGCTAACAGCAAAATCTTGTAAAACTTTCTAGTTCAATCTTATGGAAAGGAAGTTATATCTAGGAGAAATACAACCAATATAATGCTAAAAAAATTAAGTTACGTAGGAAAAACAATATAATGTTAAAATAATCTCAGCCATAAGCTGTGGAAAAAAGTGAATTGAATAATCAGATCTTTGTGCCTTGCACCATATTTTACTTATTGGAACACTATGGCTACTCCGAGGTTCTTAAGGAAGATTAAATGGGTGCCATTAAAACTTTGGTTCCCCATTGCAATTGTTTTGCAATCAAATTTGATTAATTTAATATTTTAGATGCAGGTTCAAAACTGAGACAAAGCTTTATTGGTAGTTCAGGTTCACTTTCACATAAGTAAGCCTTTATTTTGTGGTCACATGTATTATTGCTGGACACTTGACTGATGTCGATCTCAAGTCAGGCATATGCTTTTGAGCATGCAACTATGTATTATTTCAGATACATAGCACCAAATGACCCAGCTTCATAGAAGAATACAAGGATTAGAGGAGCAAGGAAAATCAACAGAAGTACCACCATTCAGAAAGAATTGTATAAACATGGAACAAAAGAAAAGAACTAAAGGGAAGTATCAGAGCAGAAATAATATACATACATTAATGAAGTGAACACTTTTTCACCCTGTGAATTAAACATTCTCCTCCTCCTCCAAATTACACATGTACAGGGCATTGACCTACAAGTTATTATTATCAGGAAACCACGTAACAGGCGATATTACCAACTGTAAGCAGACATAAGCATAAACCACTCCATTTGGGCCTCCTCGGAGTGTACGTTCCTTACCATTACTGTTCGGCTTTTGATTTTATTTTAGAAGTTCCTTATAACTTCATTTTATGCATAAAAGACCTTTTTAATCAAGCATAATTAATAAAGTAGCAATTAAAGCATGTACCTTGAAAAACAAGGGTAAAAGCTGGAGCTGCTCTGTGACAGCTGTGGAAAAGGACCGTCCTGCACTTGCCATCAACCACTTCAGAACTGTTTTTATAAAAGAGAAATGATCACCGATTAAGAAGATAAGAAACAGTAATAATACTCAAATAAATTATAGATCGAATTTATTGCAAGTCTCATCTGAGAGATTATTATATTACACTGGACCTATACTGGTAGTTTGACCCTGTAAAGGTGATTTTATAAACCTCAATCCTGAAACAACACACAGCTTGTTGCAACACAGAACTGAGAGGAGAAATTCTATACTGCAATGGTCTGATTTGCAGACTCCCATCATTATGTTCTAAAATATCCCCCATTTCTTAATCTCATTAAGTAACTCACTAGTTTTCAAGAGTTTAATGCCCTGAGTTCGTTCATCTTGTTCACCAACTCCATTCTCTTCCATAACATGATTCTGAATTTCTTCATCTGCTTCCATGAGAGGTTTAAGATTTTCAAGTATCCGGGTAGTAAATTCATGGACACGAGGAGATTTAGTTGCAGCAGTATTTGGCAAGGAAACATCTATCATGAATATGTAGGTCAAAACACTAAAAAAGCAAACAAAGAAAGCACAAACACACAGTTAGCACGACTATCATCTACAGAATGTAGCTAAAATTGATCCCAGATCAATTTGTTGAATTTTGAAGTTTAGTATTTATAGAAAATTTCCTATCTTCACTTCAATTACTTAAAGAGAAATGATTTTCAAACACCCTCTTTAGATATTTGAATCAAGCAGGGTTAGACAATCACCAAGGTGCAACCCCCCTCTCCTCTGAACAGACCTACAACTCCTTTTTAAGTCACAATCTAAAGGATTTACTCTCTATATATGGCTTATTAGGCCTCAGACACAGTAAATTTAGGTTGTAGTGCTGTGTTTCTGTTTGGGGGTTTTTCTTTGTGGGTATTTTTGAGGGTGGTGGTGTTTGCTGATGGCACTTTAGAGATATTGTACATGAAAGTAACAGGCCATGTATAGTAAAAGACAAAACCAGAGAAATGATCTGAAGTATCTGATGCAAATCTGCTAACAACAGTTATCTAATTTCTATTACCAGTATTAATGCACAGAAATAATTAAGAGAAAATCCCTCAAGAATTGCAGAAGAGAATGCTGACCTTCCTATTCTCTCTCGGACGTTCTTGTAAACCTGTGTGAGTTTAGGTTCCAAATACTTCAGCAGTCTGTGCAGCAGCTCTGGTACTCTCCATTCCTGCTGTGCAAGGCCACCTTGCAGTACATAAAGTCGGCTAGAAATCAGAACAGAAAGTCTTTAGTCATACAAATCTGTTCCTCCATTCCCTAATCCCCCCCAGGCCTTGTTTTGGAATATTTTATGTGTGTCAAAAGATAAAAGTGTCTTTGTGTGGATTGCATGCCAAGTTGGGTAAAAATTACAGTATGAAACCACAGCACTGCCATTATGCCAGTTTCCAAACCTTCACATTCTGTTAACTACAAGTCAGTGCGCACAATATACTCTCAATACATTTTATCCATGCTTTACTTTCTTCTTTTTTTCAGCCACAATAAACCAGTTACTGTTAATTTTACCATGCATCTACAAAAGATCCTCCTTCGCCACTCAATGGAGATTCCAGCAGCAATTCAAATAACCAGTGCAGTTTCCTAGGATCTCTGCTCTCCTGAAAATAAACAGGTATCAGAGATAAGCAAATTGTTTGGGTTTTTAAAATGTAAATAACGTATAAACAAGGAAAGTTTTGACTTTTTTTTTTGTCCAAAGGTTTTTTGGATCCCTTAGGTTTATCCTACTAAGTATGTGTAAAGTTAAGTATCTCTTCATAGTGAGCCTCAATAGGAGGAAAAACCAATGAAACCACACACAGTTTTAATTATTTGGTAAATACAATGATAAGAATAGCAGGGATTTAACTTAATTTTTTGACACGTATGAATAATCTTGCCTGAATTTTGCTTAATAATTGCCAGGATTCCAGCTGAAAAACTCTGAAATCACTTAGCAAAATTCAGCAAAGAATTACTGATTCAAAATATTTGTGGCCTATCATTTACCCTGCTTCTCTGACACTATAACTCCCAGTCCGCTGCAGCGTGTAGAAATATTATTCTATGATGATAACTTGAGATTTAGTTTTCACAGCATAAGGCTATGCTGCACACTTTTAAAGCAAGAATAAAAGTGTAAGTTGAGTTTAAAAACTTCCACAAAAAATTGAACACATAGCAAGCACACACACTAACATCACCCACTAACCTTATGTGGCACTTCAAACTACTTAAAAGGAAAACTAAGGCTTTATTTCCATTCAAAAATGTTATATTTAACTGTCTGCAAAGGGTAGAAGAGAGTAAAATTGCCGAAAAAGCTATAGGATTTTAAATTAGTATTATTTTTATACCATATTTACAGTTCTCAATTTTAGCTGATAAAATGTACACAAATACATCTATTCATAAAGCTCTAATTTACATGTTATCTCTAAAACTTGACCATCTGGATACAACTTTGCAAGATTCAAAATGTGGTACTTACACAGGAGGTTGCTATGCATGTGCCCCAATCATTATATGTTTCCACTGTAATGTTGGATAAAGCTGTTCGAAGCAACGGACAGAGAAGCTTCCAAAGTTTTTCCACCTGCTCAGGAAAAAGGCAAAAGAAAAAAACTTGCCTATTTAAGGACAAAATAGCCATTTAACTTCTGTGATCCCAACTCCTTCCATCTTTTCAAATAATGGAAAAAACAATACTAATTTGCGAAGCAGCTACAGTATGGTATTTATGATAAGAAATATAATACTATCAGAGGTAAGATTTAAGGACTTGTAATTTTGTTTACAAGGTCTTTAGAATATAAGCATTTATTCCAACTGGAAATCACAAACCAGCTTTGCTATCTCCTTACCAGCAAATTGTTCTTAGTTTTAATCTTGAAGCATTATATAGTATTATTTAGGCATCACATCAAGCTATAAATTGTTCTCAAAGTTTGGCAATGAAGCATTAAGCGTTGCACCCTTTCCAGTCCTTTGTTGGACATAGGTGACACATTAAAATTTTATATGTTCAGTTAAACCAGACTTATTTCTTAACTTCCATGCATCACTCAAAACCACTACTTCAGCACCTTCTCAAATGTCCAGTGTTTAGAACCTCTTATTAAGCCAGCAATAATTTCAGCAACACATCTCTGAGTGCTTTCATGAGAGTCTGCCACAAGTTGTTCTAAATGGGGCTGAAGAACTGGCAGGAAGGCATCATCAAAGTTTCTGAAAAGGCCCTGTAAAAGAAAATGTGGAAGTGTCTTCAGTAATTATCTGTCTAAATCATTGTCTTTATAAGAAAAACATAAGATCATGAAATGCCTGAGATTTGAATACGCAGGAAGTGAAATTACTTTGGTTTTATTATACAGCAGAACTATGCACAAGTATCCTATATACTTCTGTATTACTCTAAATACGTTTCCCTATGTAGTTAATCAGAAGAGAGGACTAATAGGATTTATCATAACAGCATGCCTTTAAAAATTAACATTTTGCAAAAGTGGGATTTAAGCCAAGAAGAGTATGGCTTTGATAATTACCTACACAAAGGAAGCATTTTAGTTACTGAACTCTAGTTACCTTGAAGAGGCAAAATCTGCGAGGATTAAATTTGTCTTTTCCTTTTCTGTCTTCTAAAGACAAAAATTTTATTAACTGCTCAACAAACTTGGGATCAGAAAAGTGATCATATATAATTTGTTCTGCCTGTAACAGGAAAAAAAAAAGATTAGCTTTAAGGTGCCCGATTTGTCACAATGATACCCCAATCTTTCCAAGTCCCATTTTCCATCTTAATTCTTTTTTGGCAAAAAGCATGCCTGGGCTATCCATTTCCCCTCTCATTTTATAGGGAATATTGGGTAATAATGTTTAGCAAGACTCCTGACTTTTATTTTTATTAATGACTTCAGATTGTCTTTCCTTGCATTAGCACAACACTCCTACAAAAGCAGTCATGCTGTCATCAATTGCCTTGTTCTAAACTCTGACAGAGATTTGATAGGGAACAAGAAAGTGCTCGTCAATACAATTATTCCATCATCTCCAAAAGAGAAGCTGCAATACACTAAAATAATAATTTCTTCTTGTATGTTAACACACTAAGTACGAAAATGAAATAGAAAAATATGATTAAAAATGCCTTGCGGGGATCTATGTTTCTGAAAAATTATCACTACTGGCTTGTTAAAAGCATGATTATCTCCACCGAGCCATGAAACTGCGTAGTTGAATTCAATCTCCATCTTGGTTTGCAATCATGCAAAATAAATCTGTATACACACATTTTGTGTGAGCACTCTGCAAATGGCAAGCAATGCTTAGGTTAAATGAGAGAAGGGAATTTGATCTCCACAGTCACCTGGGGACAACATTAAAAAAGGAAAGGAGAGCAGTTTAAAAAATAAAACAACCCACAAGCCTGAAACATGCTGAAACCCTCACCTCTGTCAGCTCATCTCTCCTTCGCCCAAGCTTTGGCTGATGTTCAACTGGAGCATAAACTGTCATAGTTCTGAATATTAAAAAAAAATACAGTAACATGTTTCAAAGTAAAATAAAGCTTATGATAAGTTTTCAATATTTCCTATATGAAATAGGATTTATCATCAACTCCAAAAGAAAACATTAAAGAAAATTTACAAGAAAATTAAGTCTGTTACTGTAAAGGTTTTGCTAGAGCAAGCAATCCTGAGTCAGTAGTGGCAGAATATTCTGCATATTTTGTTACTACATAATTTTTAAACATGCATACTTCTTTTTAAATCAAGCAGTTAAATAGCTATATGAAATAAATGCCTGTAGTACCTACAAACCCCAAAGAGAAGCAGACAGAAAATAAATGAAAAAAACCCACCAACAAAAAACCCTCCACAAAACCCATCCAGGAGCGGTAAAACAGGCAACGAGTGCAAAGGATGAAATAAATTGTGGGGCTTTAAATTACAATTAAAAAAAATTAAACCTAAGAAACAGTATTTAATTTCCCACAGGGTTTTTTTCTGCTGATTCTTACAATTCTATCTTAATGCTTAATGATACTCACTGAGGCCAAGTGTAATATCCCCAGTGCGTCTTCTCTACAAAACAACAGGACTCCCAAGCTTCCTTAGTCTTCGGTAAACTCTGACTGTCATAGTGCAGCCACTGGTTATCCAATCTGTCACCAGCCTGAATGCTGGAAGGCTTAGGGCTTCCACCTGGTTAAGGAAGAATTTATACTCTATCAAACTTGTTCATTAACAGTCCCAGCAAACATTATGACTTTTAACAAAATGTTCTAAAGAACTTTCATTACTCACTCTCCCCTCCAGTCAAATCTGTACAGAGATTTGCTCTAGGAGATTAAAAGTAGCACTAACAGAAGAGATTCCTTTAGTAATTTAAATAGATGTGATACTGGAAATTATTAAAAAGAACAAAAAGGAGATATGCAAATTATTCTCACAAATTACAAGGATTTTTGGAAGGAGAATGACCATATCTCTGAAGTATTAACTCAAACCAAATAAACGAATAGCTTAATACAGACTTGCACGGATAAAATTGTTTTAAAAAAAAAAAAACCCAAACCAAACTGAAAAATGTCAGATTATCTATTTTGTTTGCTTAGGAATTTAAAACCAGAGAGAAATGAAAAGCTTGTGATTTTATGTTTAATTTAACCAGAAAAAAACATACTTTAAAAATAATTTAGGATAAACATTAGCAAGACATTTCTTATATTAAATAAAACCTACTTATTTCGTAAGGGCAGATGGGCACTTTCTTGTGTGTTCTCTTAAGTTGCTTAAGAATACCAGCCACAGCCGAGATGGCAACCTAAAAGAAAGAAATGGGCATTAACGTATCCATTCCATACACTTACCTCCAGAGGGATGTGTCTAATCATTTCATTACAGCCACATTTTAAGCCAGCTACTCGGTGTCCTAAAAAGCCAGTGAAAATTACAGTGAACTGTGTCACTCCAGTGGCTGATACCTCCCATAAAATAAATCTCATTCATTTTGGGGGATAAAGGACAGGGCTTAAGAGTGACTTTCATAGCCCAACAAAAGCTTCCCCAATAGTGATTTTCAGGATAAAAAGGAGGTGGCTACTGGTTCCAAGCCTCACTGAGGAAACAAGCAGAATGGAATGTATAGATACAACACACAGATGGCTCCCTTCAAGCAATAAGCTGCAGATGGAAAAAACAAGACATCTGCAAAAGAAAATCTGCAAAATTCTGAAGTAAATAAGAATGAATAGGCACATTACACGTTTTCACAATTCAGAGACTTCACGTTCTACGTCACAGCTACAGAACTGCCAAGACTGTCATCGTCTTGGGTTGGGAACTTTTGTACATGTACATGGCTGGAAGAGTGAGGAGGGACACACACCCCAATTTTTGTGCATTATCACAGCAAGACACCACAAACATCTGATCTAAAAAAAAAAGTATATATAATAATGTTCTTTTTACCTTACGAACGACAATTGCATCATGGTTGAGACACTGCACAAAAAATTTTATGGCACGGACAGGCAGTATCCTATCATCCCTCAGGAGCAGAGACAGAAAACCAATACTTATGTGCTCGAACTTCCAGGGACTAAAAAAAATACAATAAACATTGAAAACAGACAATAAGTAGCAAAGTTGCAGGTACTGCTTTTGCACAGAAATGATTATATGGACTAAAATTATGTAAATACATTTGGACTAACTTAAGCAATGTTCTATGCGACTACCATAGTCAATGAGCTTAATTGTCATCTAAGGAAAGCTCCAATGTTCTGAGAACACATAAGTGTAAACAAACATATTGGGTCAATGGTCTCTTTTTGATCTTGGTATTTCAATGTAAAATGCAACCTAAAGGGTATCCTTTTAAAAGTTTTTAAACAGAAATATTACGCTACCAATTAAAATCTATTTGGAGATCAGCATCGTGCAGACAGAACAAGAGCTTTTCTCCCCCACAACAAATACTAAAACACTAATAGATCAAGCTAATTAATGATAAAGCTAAACTCCAAGATATGATCATACCTAATATTAACAAATCAAGCTCCCAATGAAAATAAATCCAAGGCTTATTCACATCTTTAACTAGGACACGGTAATGCAAGATTCCCCTGCACTGGCCTTTATCTTCCCATTGGGTCAAGTATAATCTGTATGCAAATGTATGAGTACCCCCAGCAATTCAATTCTTGCAGACATCTTTGCAAAAGCTCTCCAATCAGCTAGCCACAATCTATTCTATGAACACTGCTACTGACAAACTGCTTTTGGACAACTAACTCAAGGGTGAAAAAATATTACACATTCCTGGTCATGCTAAGAGCACTTTTTGATGCAATTCCTGTTTATTCATGTAGTCACCTCCAATGCACCTCCCCAAAAAATCTCAGGCACAGAAAGGGAGACTTACAGATTTCTTTGTTCTACACAGTCCAGCAGCATATTGACCAAATTTTCATAGTTTCTGAGGGAAAAAAGAAGGAATCATCAACCAGATGTTACTGAGAATCATTTAAAACAGAAAAAAAGTTCCCCAATGAAAGGTGGATGAAGATGGAGTAAATGCAGCAGAAACGGGGAGGACAGAGAATAGGAAGGAAATATGAGTGCAGAGAAAAGAGGCTGCCAGGCCAGGAGAGAAGACATCACAACTATCCTTGGACATTCAGAATTTGTTGGGCTTAAGATTTAGTTTAGCAATTTTGGATTATTATACTTAATATCCAGTAAACATCAAGCAGTGCAAGCTGGTGTTAAGGGAAGCTGAACTCACCGCAGAGCCTCAGCATTCTTTTCTTTCTGTCGCTGAATTCCTAACTGAATTTCTTCTGAACAAAGACCTGTGAAGTCTGAACTTGGATGTTCTGATTTTTGCAGCATAATTGCTATCTCAACACATTTCTCTGGAACCTGTTGACAGGGAATGCAAAGATTTGAGACTGATCAACAACTTAGAAGTTTTAATGTTTGTTTCCATTTTTAAATAAGCAGAGTTTAGGACCATGTGAAGAGTGCAGAGTTTCCTGTCCACATATATAAAAGTTCATGAAGAAGCATGACAGACAGCTTTTGTGCTCAAACAGAAGAATTATTTCTCCAAGTAAATGTCTTATTCTATTTTAAAATAAAACAAACCCCAAATTTTAATACTTCATTAAAGCAGAAAAATTTTTCATAAAATATTTTTATTAACTGGCACTTGTTTGTTAAAATCAGTGTCATGCCAATTATCCCACTGATGAGGAAGAAGGCAGTTGTGCAATGAATGCTATGTGTTGGCCTGGTGGGACAAGACTAAATTAACACTGATGTTATTTGTAATGACATTGTCCTACCAACATGCATCTTCACACCTGATCAGCATCACCCATCCTAATTAACACTGAAAGGCAACTTTAATTTCCTTTCCATAACACTTCCTTAGAGGTTAACAAAAAGTTACAGATTCCAACACTATTACAGGAAGGTCTCAAAAAACCAAGCCTACATTCCATCGTAACAGAAATCAGGATGCAATCCACAACAGAACAAAATCTCAAATAATATAAATGAGTTTCAAGCACTGTGAGGGTGGTGAGGCACAGGCACAGTTTGCCCAGAGAAGCTGTGGATGCCCCATCCCCCAAGTTATGCAAGGCCAGATTGGATGCGGCTTTGGAGCAACCTGATCCAGTAGAAGGTGTTTCTGCCCATGGCAGGGGGGTTGGAACTAAGTGAACTTTTAAGGTCTCTTCCAACCCAAGCCATTCCATGATTCCATGATTTATGTAATGAAATGCTCTCAGAATCCAAGTCATTAACAACAAGTAATCTGTCACTTACTGCAAAATCCAGTCCGATTGTTTCATACTGCCTATGGATTTTTTCTGCGAGGTCATCAAAGAGTCTGACTATGGATGGTTTTTCCAAAGACATAGCTTTGCTAAGGCCAGAAGAAACAATTGCTGGCCATGTCTGTGCAATACAATCCCAGTCATGAAGATTCGCCAAACATACTCCACTGTGATTTCCAAGGAGACAATATAAGGCACCCTGTAAAATGAAAAATGTGATTTTAAAAAGTTAAAGCGTTATTCACATAAGTGATAACTATCTACATAAGCATGCACCCACACAGAGTAAGAATTAATTTCAATGATATGGCAACATAAAGATATACTATAAACATTCAACTACGTGGCCTCATTGTCAAAACACTGAAGTTTTTTCACAGAATTCTCTTCATGCTGAAGAACTGTTTTAAGAAGTTTGGAGGCACTGCCAATCAATTCATCCACAGATTTTTAGATTACATTACAAAGGAGATTATTCAATAATCAAGTACCACACTTGGCCCCTCTCTGAACTCATTTGTATTTGGACTGTTGGCAAATCATTTAGCTGTTAACTAAGGCCAGAGATGAAATGATGCTGGATGAACAGGATGTGGATAACAACTGGACATGACACCACAAACTGGTGAACAGGACAGGTGATTGAGAAGCCTGACAAAAGTTTCACATAGTGAAACAAAACAGAGCTGGATTTCACTGGTGATTAAGTGAGTGTTACAAGAGATATGGCTGAATTTCACAGGCAGCAGGAAGGAAGTTGTGAGGACCTTTTGGAGAGTCTCACAAGAACAACAGTGCCTAGTTAACCACATCAATAATGTCAGAGAGGCTACAGTTGCCTGGTAGCAGAAGAAACACTCCACGTTCGGGTATGGCAGCAAATGCTGGAAGTGTAGCAAAATGGGTCCAACTGAGAAAAAATAACTAGGCTTAAGAGGCTTATCTAGGAGAAAACAGGGAAGGTGGACGGGAGATACAAGGATGGCAGAAGAATAATAATCAAGAAACAAGAAAAGGGATAATAAGATATGCAAATAATGTAATCACATGCTGTCTGATAGCATCTATCAGGCAACTGGACCAGGATAATAAGCTACAGCTGTTGTTTTTTCCATATAAGTCTAACTTGTCTCTGTGGTCAGCAGGATTGAGGGATGTGCAGAGGAAAGAGAGGAACATCATGCTTTCAGACACCTGGACGGATGGATTGCATCCTGGCATCACTATGCCAGCACCACTTCCAGGCCTGAGAGAATCAGCAATTACCACTTTGTAATAAAGCCTACCTGATCTAGTATAACTGTTTTGGGAGATCAACTTTTTGTCTATTTTCTTACACTGCCACAGCAGACAGAACTGCTTAATGAGTTTCACTGCCTTGGACTACAGCTTCTCAACTTCCATTTCATAATGTAAAAATAGGTATTAACATACATTTTTGTAATATTTGAACACACAATGAAATGATGAATATTATAAATGCAAAATTCGTCTTGACAACTGATCCAACTAATAATTCCTTACACTAGTCATGCATAAGTTACACATGAGTATTTATTTGCCACGAAAATATCAAGAGTCAGTCAGTCTGATAAACAAGCAAATCCCACATCACCATTAAAAAAACTCCTATAAGAACACCTTCAAAAGACAGACATGAAACAAAGTTAATGATACAGTACTTTAAATTGCTTTTGAGTGACATCTTGCCGGTCTGGACGCAAGAACTCCAAAACCAAGGGAATGATATCTCTGCAACAAAAATTGTACGTTCCCAGAGCTGTGAAGAATGCTTGCTGAGCTTTACTTCTGACCTGTTGGAAGAGGAGACACTACTAGAAACTATTCTGAACCAAAACGATACTATTCAAAACAACATCCTTATCCATTTCAGTTACTTATGCACAGAGTTTCCATGATGCATTTGTGCACAGAAACAAAATTATTTGTAGAAGGCTTGCTCACAGTTGTTTATAAGAAATTTACTTCTTCCTTCTAACATTAACTTGAGAATATCTACAAAGTTAGAGAAAATTCTTTATGTTGCCAAGAACAGTCACTGTGTTTTTAAGATCATTTGAAAATCAAGCAGCTTGGATAGAATAACAGATGAAGTTAGCAGAACCGTAAAGAGCCTGTAGACATCGTGGATGGATCTGAATTTATAAACACACACACACACACAGAGAGTTCCCTCTGGGCAGAGTTCACCATCCAACTCCTGTACCACTTGTTTTGTAGATTTTTTTAAAACTTAGGATGCCATCATAGCTACTTCCTAAAAGTAGATTTACCATTCCAAATAACATCAATCTTGTATATTTTTAACATTTTCTACCTAATTATTCTTTAGAAGACTGGAAATAAATCACTCAATAAACTTAAAATTTGTAACCTGAACTGAGTGGAGAGGCTGCCAGCTAAGTTCTTTATTTGACAAAGAATCTACTATATTTAAAGCAAAAACTATGCCAAAATTGGTAAGTAATGCAAATGAAATAATTAAATATTTCATGTTGCCATGGAAATAAATTGAAAAGTGAAGACCCTGAAAACATGAAGACATCAACAAAAAACTCCACATCTTTCAGTTTAAAAGGGATTGTTCCTTACCTGACCATACGAACTGGTGGACAAACACAACAGATCTCTGATCAGCTCCTGGTGGGAAGTTTTATATTCACAGCCTTCCATCGTTAGTGTTCTCAACTAAATTGCATACAAAACACAAATAAAGGACAGATTGTTTTTACATTCCACAAATGCAAGAGAAACTTGTGCAGGATTACTGCATCTTTTGCCAAGTGACAACATAAATCAGCTTTTCAAGTAAAGTGGTTGGTGAAGATTTAAGTGAAAGCATTACCTCATGCTGCAGCATAACTCTGTCTATCAGCAAAGCTCTGATATGCTGTTTCCTTCCTTGGAGCTGTAAAAAAACCCCATAATTTTGTTTAGATTTCAATATTCACATGAATAATTTGTACTGACTGAATTCCTCATGCATTTTTTTCTTATAGAAATGGGCAAATTTAATGTAGAAATAATTCTTGGCAGACAACCTTCATTTTTTGCCCTGGCAAAGTTTATTATTTGTTTATTACTTTGTAAAGAAAAGGAATCTCTGGTCACAGAAATTTCTGAGTTAACAAGGACCAGAATACAGTGTCATGCCAAGTTTCTAAGACTTTAGTCCAAAGATATATGCAAATTGAGGGTTACTACAATTCAGAAATGTTAAGCTATTCACTCATAAGATTTCCAAATAAAAGGTACAAAAGCTGCAGAACTATTCTTATCAAGGGATTAGATTTCAAAACTATGAAAACTGAATAGGACATTAGCAGAAAAAAGGAAAAAAAAGTATTCCTAAACATTAGGAACCATTCCCACTCCCCGTCTAAGCTTCACAAAGAAAAATCACTGACCCTGTTCTCCATTGATTTTTTCACTAGATTAAAGCTTTTCCACCGTGAATCAAACTCATGCTTGTGAGACCCTTGAAACTGTAAAACATCGCTAATAATCTGTGGAAAGAAAGTGATGACAAAGAGTGATTATTCTGCAAAGTAAGTGATCTTGTCTTAAGTATTACAAATTATAAATATACCTTTATTATTAAAAATAAAGACTTGGTGTCATCTTCTGAATTATCAAGTATGTAGCCTGCAATTGGAAGAAAAAGAATTTATTATGAGACTATAGTCTCATAATAGATTAACAGTAGTTTTATTTCTACAAACCTTGAATTTAAGAATTATAGGCAAAGTAAGTGGAAAAATTCTCATCCATGAGGAATGCTTCAAAATATAACACAGAACTTTTTAGATAGAGAAGGAGTGGCTAAACTTACGCAGTAATTTCCTTGTAACCCTTGCAATTGTTTCTCGATAATTTTCTCTTGATAAATCTAGAAAAAACCCAAAACATTTATCTTAAGTTTTAAACCAGAATAATCTTAATCTGTTCTTTATTACAAGTTATATGGCTACAAAGTCGCCTCTTGCAAACCAATTGACCCCACATTAAAATAAGTATTAAAGCACCTAAAACCATTTCATAGTCCAGTAAGCAGTTACTACGTGCCTCAGTTCCTTATTTACACAGCACATCTTCACCCAGAAGATGGTGAAAAACACCCAACAAAGAATAAAACTGCATTTTTCAGACTAATGGAGCTGTATCAGCCTTTATCAGGTTATGCATTGATTCCTTCTGTCTGTGTGGTCCTTGGGTGATGGGTGTTGCTTCCTGCACCTCTCATCTGTGTGGTATTGCACAGGCCCTACCATTCTGATTTGGGGCTTAGACCTGAGGTCCCAGTCATGGTATCACAGGAAATTTGTATCTTGGATGCCATCACTGAAGATGAAACGGTGCGTACATAAAGACTTCTGCATTGGCCAAAAAAGTCTATTTAAGATTGAAGAATCAAAATTATGCTCTCAAAAATGTTACTAACGGTCTGAACCGGATTAGGATCTACCCACCATATTCAACACCAGTGTACAGCTTTGTCTCTTCCAAAGACACCAGACTTGGGACCCTGCATAAAAACAAATCAAGTATTATCACATGTTACAAAACCCATTAACTATGTTGAGTTTCACTGATATTTAATTCATTTTTAACAACTTAATTTTCATGCCAGTTGCCCCGCAGATATTTGGATTTACAAACAGCAAAATCTAACATTTATAAACCAATCATATTCATGGGTCAGGATGTTTGTCAGAGACACATACACTGTAAAGGACACCTTGAACACAGAATCTTGACTTCTTATGTAACAGAACCTCACCAGTTGTGTTACACAGCCAGAGATTCAGTCTCATTGTCAAATCTACAAACACGCTCATCAAAGTAAGTGTGGGTCCCTGTTGTCTTAGTCCATAAAGAACAGATGAATGTAGCTGTTGAAGCAGAATCTTTTCCTGACAAGTTGAGCTGATGAAGCTTTTCCGGCTTTGTTCTCTTCATTGTTAAATAAGGAAACCTACCCATTACCTACAGAACTCACACTTATTGCTAAATCAAGTTCACTATTAATAACAATACCAAAAAATAAAGCCATGCTTTTTCCAGGATTTGGGTCAAATTTATCAATCCAAAATACTTTTTTAAAGTGAATTCTTGGTCTTCATGGATTTGCTTTACATGAACTATGCCAAAAATACAGGCTCAGATATCACATGTCAATGAATTTAAAGGACACAAGCACATATCCTGCGTGCACTCAAGGTTGTATGTTTTGTTTTTGTTTGTATGTTTGTGTTTTGGGTTTGGTTTTTTTTTTTTTTAAACCTACAATCCCATCCCCTAACAATATATGTAGACAAATTCAAGCTTTCAAAGACAAAATAAACGAGTGCGATATTAAACAAACAGCATCAGCAAGTAGTTCCTATAAAGATGAATCTTCACATAAAAATGCACTGACAGCATAACCAGAGCAAACAAAGCTAAGGGAAGCCATGTGAATCTGCTCCTATCACAAATGCAAAATAAAACCTAACACTGAAGATTCTGTATCTGACCATGTGCTACCAGATACTAAAATAAACTTTCAGATTTCAGGCATGGCAAACTTTGATCTGACAGAAGCAAAAAATAAATGTCATATTTCTCCCATAAAAGTAAACACATGAAAACCTGAGTGCTATAACTACTGTGCTGATTAAATAAAGGAACACCAATCCCAAGGAAAACCACTTGCAACCAGAAATTAAGTAAACAAAAAATAAGTAAAAAGACTTTGCAACGCTTATAACAGCCACACCAGCCACAACAAAAGTCAAACTGAAGGGTCCTTTTTGTAACTGATTTAAAACATGAAGTGGAGTCTTCATTTCATTCTCCTCATCGTATTTCTGGGAGTGCTAAGTTAACTTGGAAATAAGCCATTCCAAAAGTTTTCCCACTATTTATTCCCCCAGAACTCAGTACTGGTATAAGTGCTTAAGCTACAACTTGGCCACTAATACAATTTCCAAAATATCCAAAACCAATTCAGATCTTTACTCCTGAATAAATAAATATATACAAATCTTCTGTGCTCTCATGTACCTTGCTCTTTTTGAATCATCTACATTATTGATTTTCAATGTGTTCACTATGTATATCTCCAGGATCAGATCTCTCCAGCTGGGAAGATACACAGCAAGAGTATTTATGAAATTAGTATCTCGAGGAAAAAAGCAAACCTTCCCACCCCAAATACTCATTAAAAAAATAAAGGTAACAGATAAATCCAACCATCTCAGAGAGTTAGACACTAAGCAGTTACTGGTTTTTTTGTACAGTATGCTGGATATGTTGATAGGTAAATGAGCTCATAGGTCATATATTTTTGCCCTTAAGCAGCTTTTCCCTGATATAAATACACAAATTGAGTTCATGCAAGCCTTTCCTACCAACACAGCAAGGCAAGGAAAATTAATGTGCAATTTTCCAGGTTTCCCTCAAGCATTCTACAGAAAGATTCCATATCTTTGTGTCCCCTTCCTGCTCCCAACAAAACGGATTCAGTTGTTCTTTGGTAGCTAGCCAAATTCCGAACCACATCTGTAATATTTGAAACAAAGGAAAAACACCATTCCAAGCTCTCTCTACATTTGAAGTTCCTCAGCAGATCAGCATACCCAACACACGGCATCTGGCAATCAAGAACTGTCCTGGTACAGTCCTTATGCTCATCATGACGTTACTCCATAGGTAAAACCATTTATTTCAATAAGGTTACAATAGGATAGACATTCGAAATGCAACAAATTTTTCTAACTGGCCCATAAGCTAATATCCAGGCTAATAATATTCAGCATTATAAGGGTCTGCCACTGAGCCAGAGAAACCTCTAAGTGTTTTACATCTGACACACAAAAATAAAGAGGCATGAAATACTTAACTTCAGTCAATACTGACAGCAAGATTCTCATGACAATGCACACAAACAATACTGTGCTTCATTCTGCATCGACAGTTTTCAACATAGAAATTACCACAGAAAGTCCACATTTACAGCTGGAACAGAAATCCCAATTAAACAGAACTTTGAAGAATTAATTCCCTTCTTTGCCACAGTACAAAAACTAAAACATCTTTATTTGAGAAAAACTGATGCACTGTTTTTCAACTTCCAGACATTTTACAGAGCACTTCATTCAAGTTTCTCTGTACATATTCCTCAGTCTGTAAGTACAGCCCAGCAATCAGCCACAGCTTTTCAGAAACCAGTAACTTTTAGCATCACTCCACTGATCCAATCGTAGAGGACATTTTTCTAATGGCAACAACACCCTGTGCCATTTAAAGGACCAGGTCAAGGCTGCATCAACCTATTTCAGCATAAGAGATTAAGGGACAACAGTCGGAAAGTGTACAAGGAGAAAACAGGGTTACTCACCATGGAAGAGTAACTTTCCTTTTCTGTGTGCAGCTCCCCCAGAGGAGCTGGGAAGTTGCCTGGAGATGCCAAGAGAAGTTAGCTAGCCCTGCCTCTCAGCACATGGTATCACATCCTTACACATTTAAAAGTGGTCTTATCCCCGACCTGCAGTCTGAACACCTTCAGCGAAAGGACATTAAAAAAGCTCCTATCAACATCTGCAGCAAGAGTAGATGGATACTGGATCCTAACTAACCCAGCTGTAGTTAAGAGGCAGACAAAGAAATGGATGTTCTAAGAGTAATCATCTTTCTGCTTCCTGTTATCTCGTCAGTAAGTTGGTTGCAAGGAAGAAAAGCGAAGCAAAGGGGAACTCAACTGAACACTAGTGACAGATTTCTCAACCATAAAGAGCTTTACGCTGCTGCATTTGAAATTATCTTTATTATAAAAAGAGATATCATTCACAATTACAGTGCCCAATTAAGAAAAGGGTAGACTGTGTGCACAGCAGCAATACACACACCTGCATGCATCTCATGTGGCACAGTAACCATCACATTTTGGTGTATATTTATTTTTACCCAGCTATGCCAGGATAATTCACCACAGCTCTGACTCTGTGACTTTGAACACCTTGAATAATCCTTGATGACAGCAGTAGGTTTTTTGTGGCTAAATTCTCACAACCTTTTGCAGCCTCCTCAACTCCTTTTTCTTTTTTCTCACTTCCTTTCATTACTATCCATTTTGCATTAAAAAAGCAATTCACAGAACACAGCTGGAATCAATGGCATCTCTACTAAAGATGAAGAACACTACATAGAACAGTAATATAAATACATGCGATTGAGTCATGAAATAGTTTTCTATTAATTTGTTATGCATGGTACTTCATAAGAGAATTCATTCCTCCTCCAAAAAAGGTGGAATTTAAACTCCTTGCTACTCACAAGCTAAAAAATAAAAAGTCAATATCAGGGAACACTTATTTAAGTTCTGTTTCCTAATAGAATATAACTAGTCTCCAATTCTGACAAGTTTCCATTATGCAGTTTGTGTATAGATAGTGCACAAATTTCTTTCTACAGAATTTCTTATCTCCTTCCTAAACACCTGCGCAGGTATGAAACATTCCTGCTAACACCAAGCATTTAAAATAGCATGAGCTAGAATGGGATTTTCAGAAGGATGTAAGTTATTTATTTCATTAATGCAACAGACGTGGGAATTTTGCTCCCAAAACTGGGAAGGAAAAAAAAATAGAAATCACAAACCACACACAAAACCTGCTTGGTCTCCAAAAAAGTCAAAGCATTATGAAATGGAAACCATTATGGTCTAGGTCGCCAAACAAGGATATCACTCTTCAAGCACTTCACAACAGCTATGCTGGCATGTACACTGTGGGTGTACAAGTACATACACACAGTGTACACTTCTGCATATACTGAGCATTCCCCAGTGAAGTGATCAATTTAACAATATTTTCTATACTAACTATACTACACTTCACTTAGAAGACTCCCAGTCGTCAAAAGATTAAAAAAGGAACACAAGAAACCAATGAATCAACATGAAAACTTGAACCTAGTTTGACAGGAGACTCAAGGAAGTTGATGCCAATGTACACACTTGTAGATAAACAGAAGTTCTGAAATCTTTATTCTAACTGGTATTTATGAAGCCATGAAATTAATGCCATGATTTGATTCTAACAAAGAGAACATACCAGATCAATGCTGTAAATTTTATTCATGTTCGGCTTTATCAAACAATAAATAAAAATTAACAAAAAAGAAGCAACTAACAGGAAAATTTTGTATATTAAATATTCAAGAGGCAAATCTATTTTCAATAGCTAGTAAATAAACTCAATAAGGGGAAATGAAGAACAATACTTTGAAATTATTGGGTACTCTCAGATGTTTGACATCAAGGAACAAAAAGCCCTGTAAAAGACCAAGCGAATTCCCACAAAACTTTAAGATTAAAAGTTTCAGTATGTGAACAAGGCAATAAACTTTTAGACGTTATTTCCCTAAAATGATGATGGTGAATTGTAGCACATCACTGAGAATGAAATAGAAAAGAATCTTGGGTTAAAAGTACTACTACAGTAAAATGTAGTCTCCACACCAGTGGAGAGCCCTTACTCATATTTGCAACAGCTCTATTTTCCTACTGCAGAAGGAACTTCAAAAGAATTACAGCAACCAAAGGCCAACCAGCAAATAGTTACCATGTCAGCAGAAAGCAGTCTCATGCATTCATCTCTGATTTATTTTAAAATGGAAAGGTTTAGAATGTGAATCCAGATTCACTTGTTTTCTTCTCCCAAATCAGTGCTAATAACTTTCATCGTATTCTCCTGCCTTTGGAAGATGACCACATTTATGTAATACTGTGATTTAAAATTCATCAATTCAAAAAAAACCAAACTGTACACCTAAGGCATGAGAATTTTATTGAGGAGCACAGGTCAATTACGAGAAGTAATAATCAAATAAGCATTTGGCCAACTTGTGACATGTGACATACAGTCAATACATAATTTTCACAATAAGGTTTTCCCTATTACTTAAGCAGAAAAGCCCTACTTCCTCACTCAGTCAAGTCATCTTGCTTTGTACTCATCACTGCTATGACCGAGTCACTTCGATTAATGATCAAATTAGGTAGAGTGGTCTCATGCTGTTACAGCCTGTTCCCAATGGCGAAAGCAGCCTTTTTCCTTTATTCCTGCTGCTGCCTTCCCCTGTCTGTCATCCAAGCAACACTGCAAACAGACCCTCAAAACAAGGTCTGCAAACATTTGGGTAGCTTTCAGAGGTTAAACAGAAAAAATAAGTCCCATATGTTCAATGAAAATGCAACTTGGTGGCAGGAGCAGCCTGCAGACAAGGGAGAGTTCACAGAACTAACAGAACCATCATAGCTATTCATCATCCTGCTGCACACAGAAGTTTTAAAGTTTGTTCTACCCACACATTTCTTCTGCTGATGTTCAGATAACACAGCTCCAAGCTCTCCCCCATCCAAATGACTTTCATTCAGTGAGCAGGCGAGAAGATTACAAAGGAACAAAGACTCATCTGTCTGTCTTGGCAAGAATCTTTGGGTACCCTTAACCACCAAGCTGAATCTAGCAGTTACACCTACTCAACTCTTTCACACAGCCAGCAAAACAACAGTGCTGTACTACAGGTGTTTGATCAGCTACAGTTTACTGTGGTCAGGTAGCACAGGTGGTACCTGACAAGTAAATTCCAGTGCTAGTTTGTTTTAGAAGTACACATATAGAATTTTAACTTAAATGTATCAAGCCATCACCAATAACTGCATTCAAAAATACTCCTATATTGCCACTTTAGGACAGTGACTATCAGCACCACTATTAAATACTAACTGTGAATACACACTACCTGAAAATAAGGATGTTCTGGGTAACAGACTTAGTCACTTTCAATAAAAGCCCTTTGGTTTCAAATTTGAGTGCTTTATATGCATTTCCACCACATATAATGGAAACAGGCTTGTGAACGTGAACTGAAATCTTACAAAAAAATAACCCAGGAACTCATAACATAATATACATTGGAATCAAACTTTTTTTCTGTTTGAACAGAAAGTTCATCAAAACACACCTCCTACATTCAAACTGGATGTGATGTTATGGACATATGGGATAGAAAACAGTATTCACAGGACACTGCTTCATACTGCTTTTTAAATTAAAAGATATGTCCCTTATTACAATTATTCCCATGATTTCCTGGGGAAGGGAGAGGAATGAACAAGGCAGTGAAGAGGACATCTTCCTTCATGACACATTTCCCTTCTGTGGCCCTTGCTTACATACTGTAACCTACTAACACAGAACACACATTTCATAAGGAGCATCACTAGAATAAACACCATCTGTCCTGGACAGACCAACTCAGCCTCATCTCTCGAGATGCTAAATTGACACTGACCTTTCTAACTGTTCTTGCTAAGGTGAATAAACTGTCAAGGATACAACATTTATTTGATATTAAGTGCAACAGATCTCCTTAAGTATTTAGTCCACCTTACCAGGCCAAGGTACAACCTACCATGCACAAACTCACTCTAATTTCTTCAGATTGTCTCCTTTTATTAAAAATCCATATTCTGTTTGTGATTATTCAAATTATACAACTTAAATGAAATACATTCAACTTTGGCAGGCAAATTCCAAAGTCTTGTGTAAAGTCACTGAAAAGATAAACTGACTTAACTATGTATTTTAAAAGCCTTAATGTAAACATAACAAGTTTGGGTGTAAGACCTGCTCACAATGGGCAGATATTTCATCAATATGCATAAAGTCCGTCCAAAACCAGATACTGGTGGATTCTGAAGCTCTGCAGACATTTAGTAGAATGAACTACTGAGTTCCAAAATCCAGACTATGAAAAAAAAGTCCGATTTTAATTTCACAGTATCACAGTATTACAAGGTTGGAAAAGACCTTTGAGATCATCGAGTCCAACCTATGATCCAACATCTACACCTATTCATCATCTAAACCATGCCACTAAGTGCCTTATCCAATCTCCTTTTAAACACCTCCAGGGATGGTGACTTTACCACCTCCCTGGGCAGTGCATTCCAATGGCCAATCACCCTTTCAGAGAAGAATTTTTTCCTAATATCAAGCCTAAATCTCCCCTGACAAAGCTTGAGACCATGTCCTCTTGTTCTGTCACCGGTCACGTGAGAGAAGAGACCAACCCCTGCCTGACTACAACCTCCTTTTGGGTAGTTGTAGAGAGCAATAAGGTCTCCCCTGAACCTCCTCTTCTTCAGGCTAAACCCCAGCTCCCTCAGTCGCTCTTCATAGGGTTTGTGCTCCAACCCCTTCACCATCCTCGTCGCTCTCCTCTGGACACACTCCAGCATCTTGACATCTTTCTCAAACTGACGGGTCCAGAACTGGACACAGTATTCAAGGTGCGGCCTGACCACTGCCGAGTATAAGGGGATAATGACCTCTCTAGTCCTGCTGGTCACACTGTTCCTGATGCAGGCCAGGATGCCGCTGGCCTTCTTGGCCACTCAGGCACATTGCTGGCTCATGCTAAGTTTCCTGTCTACCAGTCCCTGTACCCAAGTCCCTTTCAGCCTGACTGCTCTCCAGCCACTCTGTCCCCAGCCTGTAGCTCTTTGTTTAGTAACAAACAGATTTTAGCATGTTCTCATGGAAATTATCTATATTTAATAAGCCGGCACAGAAATGAACAGAATGAAGCAATCTTCCATCAAGTAGACAAGTCATTTAGAGGTTCATTATAGGCCAATGTCTTAATCTGTACTTTAAGAATTTACAGACCTTGCTCAACAGTATTAAAAGATGATCCTAAACATTCACAACAAACCAAAATCAAACAACAAACCAAAAAGAAATCTTCCATTTCTTTACATGAAGTAACATCAGCTATGCAGTGCTGTCAACTACTTTTTATAAACATTTTCAGCCTTGCATGGAAAAAAGCACTTAATATTCTTTCAGATTTTAAGTACTCAAGTGTTTCTGTATGTCACTATTTCTAATTCCCATATCTTTAAACTAGTATTAGAATTCCTTAAAAACAGCCACTGGCAACAGCTGTGTGATAACAGCAATAAGAAAGCACTAAAAATCAGTATGAGGTAATACAACTGCTAAGAATGTCTGTGATATAAAAGTGGATTTTACTTACAGATGAGTGACCCTTTCTCCTTGTAGAGGAGGCAGAACGTTCCCAGAACCAATCAAGCAGTTATGCACTATAGCAAGACTCTGCTGCACATCATCTCTTAAACAAAGAAGAAAACCTCGTTACTCATCTGTTAAATGATTGAAAATATACAAATGATAAAACATACATTTTTTGTGAAGTTTTAGAAAAGCTTTTTTCTTTGTATCAGCTCTAAATACAAGAGGGAGCACTACAGAGATCAAGGAGTGCTTTTTTGATCCAACCTAATTCTATTACAGAACTCCAACATTCAAATTTTCTGAAAAAATTCTTTTCGAGATCTTATATTCTGAAACTCTGAAGATTACTTTGTCTCATTATATTGAAGTTATTTCAAAATGGAGAGCTTTATCCTGAAAAATTGTTTTGAAGAATTTTATCTAAATCTCAGATAAAATCCTTGAAATAACTCCTCACCTCAAGACCAACTAAAGTCCTTCCCACTATGAGTAAGATGAGAGAATACTTTCGTTATTAGTGAATAATTTACACTTTGAATATAAATTATAACGTAACAATGTGAACAACCTTTTGTTGTGTTACTTTAGAGAATAAAGGAATTATTTTTAAAGCTCTCTCATCTAATGTAGTACTTTTCATGTATTGTTACCAATTTTGCCCTTTGTTCTCGTCTTTGTGGTAAGTAGCTCTGATTTGTAAAATAACTCCTTTCCACTCGCTTAAGACGTTCCTTAACTGAATAGCTCTTCATATTCACATATTACTTATCAACTCTAATTACATGTGTTCAACAAAAGCTGTTAGAATTTTTCATTCTATCTTTTGTAACAGAAAAACTTACTCTGGAGCTCCTAGATTTATAAAAAGTGTTTGCCCTCCAATTATTAATTAGGGGAATATTGGAAATAAAAAATGATAGTAATTCAAGCTCCAAGAACACTGCAATTCAAAGCAATAGAAGGCTCATCCAGTATCCCAAGTATTCACACCAGTTGCTCCCTCAGCAACCAATGGTATTCTCTACTCATTCATCTTTGCTGTCTTGCCTTCCAATTTAATTTGCAATTCATGCACTTGGTGGTATTGTCCCAAATCACCACCATTTATTTCTGTTCACACCGTAAAGCTTTGACCAAATCAAAGTTCATTTCTGTCAGAAATTAACAGCTTTACATACAAGGTGTCAATGAGAAAAAAAACCCATTCAAATAAACCAAAGATTTATACAGGGAACACATCTTTTCTTTTTCTAATCTAAGCATACTTTCTGATGGCATTCATTTGCCAAGTGCATATTGTTTTTTTCAGGTAAAAAAACCATGGGAGCTTGGTCAGACAGAAGCATTTAGGAGCCTGACACACCATGCAGAGCTGCACTTCACAGCATGAGGTATAATGTCACATGCTATGAACATCAACTGAGGTGTATATATAGCTTCAAGGACATGATGTTTAGCATGAGAAATAAATGTTCAAGATTTAATGCTTGTAAACAGCTTTAGCTATTTGATACTTGTAAATGCTCTAGCACATAGTAAACTCATGATTATCTTGTGCTTAAGAAACTATCCTTACAAAGCCATGGTTTCGCACAAAGAGAGTTTAACAAGATTGGGCAACTGTACTCTTGCCTCCGTTCTAATCTGTTATGCCACTGACTCTGTATTACCTCTTCAGTTTCAACACTGTCACTTTTTGCAGGGACACACTATGTACTGAACCCATTTAGTCATAGGAAGGAAGTGAGAGAGGCAGAATTCCAAGCCAAATCAGGTCTGTGTTCTGCTTCATAGCTTAGGAACTCAAACGGTTGTTCCAAAATTAACAAGGTAAGAGTCTAGAAGAAGAGTTTCTTTATTACCAGCTATAGTTAAACGGCAACATAATCTGTGGTGTGTATTTAAAAAATTCTGGAACAGAAAAGTCTTTATATGAACATAAAGTTTGGTTTATTGTTGTTTTTTTAAAGAGCATTTTTGTTCAAAATAATTTTATTAATTTTATGAAATGCACTTCCAAGCTATGTGTACTCTGAAGAGTTAAAAGTCTTGGAAAAATACCGAGGCCAGTATAACCTCATAGTGTTTTTACCTTAATTTTTGTAGTGTCAGTGTGATTGGCAATAACTACTTAAAATAGACATAAACGCACCTTCTCCATATTGCACATCACAACTAACCTGGACATTTCTAGCTTTCCAGTTGCATAGTGCTCTAGTCTGGTGAGCTCAGGCTGAAGAAAAGTATCCAGCAAATAGAAAGCAAAGTTAATTTCCTCAGATGAAGGAACATGCCACTGGATGTCCAGGTTCCACAAGTCACCTGGTTTACCCCAGTCCTGCAGGAAATAAAGACACTTCTTATTAATCAAATTATGAAAGCAAATCATCTTTTAAAAACATTATCATTTAATATTACTTAGAAAAAAACCCCAAACACATGAACCAGATACTGTTGTAAAGCAGACATCCCAACAATTACAAGAAGAAAACCAAGAACACAATAAAACTAAATACAAATCCCAAACTTATTATAATGCCTACGTGTACCTGGCAAATAAAACACACCTGTAAGGACAAAAAGATACAGAACTGTAGTAGTCTAATTGAAATATAATTTTATTATTCCTTTGGCTGGATATTAAGAAGTATTGTTAAGCACAACTTAGACTTTTGACACTCCTATAAAGAACAGACAGAGGGCAACCCATTTAATAATACTTCATTTCTCTTTCAAACTACGATCGGGAAACCTAGTACTTTCATTTTAAAAATAAAAACCAGAAAGCTAAGTTTTAATGGATGTTCTCATTGGTTTATAAAACTGCGCTAGCTTTCAGTAAACAAGCATTAGATTATCTGCAGCCATGAATTTATCTAAAATACTACTTTTCAACAAAATGCAGGTTTATATTCAAATAGATCAGCTGAAAACTGCACTGTTCATCTGCAATACTTCTAAACTGACCTCAAAGTCTTAGCAGCAGGTTAGCATGTTTCTTTTGACAATTTCAGTATTTTTTAACGTTGCCATTTCTACTTTAATTTTTATCTCAAGCTCAGTGCAGAATCATTGTACATCTGTTATTCTGCCTACCTCCAAAATACCATATGTCCCTTCTTGCAGTTGTTTTGCACCCACTTACTCATTTTTCCAAACATCCACCATTATCCGGTATCTGATAACTGCATTTACATGAAGAGGAACAAGAAAAAGCAGCAGCTCTCAACCATAAAAGCAGATGAAAGACTGAGTTTGTCCCAGAGCAACAATACTTCCTGTGACTGGATATTTAAGTTAAAGTGAAGAGCAAAATTCTGCTAAACTCCAAACTCTCCATAGCACTTTACAATGTGATAGCTGGGTCTCAATTAAATGCATCATCTATTACAAGATTAAGAAACACGAGCAGGTACACTTGCTTTGCATTATCTTACTGTAGTCATGCAATCATTGTAAAATACATATCATAAAACACTAATATGTCATGCTATAAAGCTACTCAAAACAGTCAATATTCATCTTTTGCTATCAACATAACTTTAAGTAACTTGTAATTTGCTATATGTTTCAAAGCCCAAAGCATCTTTCAATTACACTTTCCATTGCTGCTACCTATGTTCAGAAATAGCCAAACATAAAACAAATAATATAGTGTATGATTGTTTTTTTAAAAAGAAAGTCAAATCCTCTAATCCTAAATAAATGAAAATCCTTGCCTTGATAGGAAAGTATTCAGAAAGAGGCTTGTCAAAGCCACCTGGCACACTGCAGTACTCTGTGGGGTAGATAAGTGTAGCAGAACGAAGAAGATGGTGCAGTAGGTTACAAGACAGAATGTAACCCTGCTTACAGGTTAAATGTAGGGTTCGCTGCAGTATCTTCCCAAGCTGCTCCCTGTACGGTAGCAACTTCTTTCCATCCACTCGAGTGATCTAATAGAAAAACCAAACATTTCAATAATAAACAAAACTGCTTTTGTTTGACGACTGAAAGAGAGGATTACACCACTCAACCCATCCTGTACCAAGTTTCCTTCTATACATGGCACGGAGTTCAAATTAAAAGACTGAACTTGCACATGAACTACCACTTCCACTGTTGTTGACAAAGTTTTAACACATAAGAAATGTGATATACATCACTTCTCAATCCCATTCAAAGTTTTCTAGCAATACTTATATGAATTCTGAAATTTTTTAAAAGATTTATTTTCCAACAGCAATTATTTTCCCTGTATTGATCCCTCCTCCTTCTCTAATTGAAATTATATTAAATGCTTTAACTTTATCCACATACACACTGTATGTTTAATTTGTTCCAGCAGCAGTCACCTACGTCACATTTAAAGTTAGATGTGGTGTCCTTTGTACAACATTTACTTTGTTTTAATAGCAAAAGACTACATTCTTCTCCTTTCAGGGGCAAACAATGATACACATACACAAGAAGAACATTCTATGAAATACCTCTGACAAAAGCTGAAGATTCCAAAGCAGTTCCTTATCTAGTTCTTCATCATGTAACACATCATCATCTAGAGGAACAGGTAATAAGCACTGCTATAACAATAGTGCAGTCAAGCTTTCCAAACAAGCTAGATCAAAACCCAGATGCTTGCACCCCAAAAGTTCACTCCCAGCCTTTCTATTGTAATATTCCACTTCACACTGCATCCACATCCAATTGGAAGATATTTTAGCCAATTTAACGTCTTGAATGCTTTTCAAGAAACTAAGCAATGCCTGAAGACATTTTAAAATGACATCTTTTAAAGAAGCACCCTCCTGTAGCTTGATAGATTTCTGTCTTGAAGTTACAAATAAATAGCTGTTGATTTGTTTTTTCAGACAAATAATGGACAGAATTAATTTTCGATCATTGAAATGAATTTGTGGAATACACATATAAGTCAACCCATGAAAGTCAACCCAAATCAAAGCAAATAACAGTAGAAATCTTATGAACTTACTGACTGTGAGATGAGTTATAACATTGCAGCAATGTGGTACAAACAGCTTCAAGGATTCCTCAGGGCGGCACTGGAAATAGCATCATAAATAGCCCATTTAAAAAAAGATGCCTTATGGAACTCAGTGCATATATTGATAAACATTATTGAAAAAGACAGAAAGACAGGTTGTATCTCAATCCAGTTCAATCTAGAGTCAGCCTGACTTCATGATTTCTAAACACTCAAAACTCAAATTTAACATAAATGCACAAAAAATACTTTGTGAGTTAATCTCTTGAAATATTGCTATATGCAACCATCTGATTTTAAACTACATAGTATTAAGAACCACCTGTATTTACACAAAAAATTAAAGATCTTACATAAGAAAAAGTAGTAGTATTGCTTTTTCATTCTTTAAACTAAAGATCAAGTGAAGTCAGAACATTTTCTCTCACTTTTACTGCAGCTCGGCACATATCAGCAACCATTCGACCAGCAACTCTTGTCTCAAATATATTCGAAACAGCAAAATTAAAAACCTTCTCCAAGGCAACCTAAAAATGAGTACACAAAGATAGAGGTCACTTTTTAAAAAAATAAAATTAGGTATCATAAAACATTTGATGCTACACAGAAGGCAGCACGTGTGCATAATGTTGTATTCTTTTAAAACAGAAGACTGCAATCATGACTCTCAGTAAAAATAAAAAATCAGAAGCAAGACAGAGAAAGCAGCTCTGTAGAATGCCTAAAGCCAAGTAAAATGTAACTACCATCACAATTAAAGCTAACAATACCATAGAACAGAAAGATTAAAAACTTAGGTAAATAGTAACTGCTCAGGAAAAAAATCCTAAATAGTATCGGAGCCCATGACTTCAGGACATGGTGTAGTGCTGGAGTTGGCATTGTCAAGTTAAGGGCTGGACTCAATGATATTAAAATTATCTTCCAATGTAGATGATTCTGTAAACTCCACTCTACGTAACACCTATGTAATTGTACAGCTGCTGCCTTGAGCAGAAGAATAAAGGGTGCTGCAGAAGTAGCACTGACAAAAGATTCATCAAAATAGTTTCAGTTTGCAGATTTTCACTTTTTCCTTCTTATCATTTATTACAGTATTTATTTATTATTTATTTAT
>VWPV01020895.1:0-17631 GCA_013389885.1 Geococcyx californianus
CTTTGAGGTCCCTTGCAACCCACTCCACTCCACGATTCTCTGATGGGTGAGTCAAGGGTGAGTGAAGGTCCCCCCCACAGCCCCGTCCTCCCAGCCGCGCTTTGCCGTGCCCGATCCGTGCTGGTGTGTGCAAGGGCTCACTTTGTACCTGTTTCCCTCCTGTGTTTTTAATTTTGAAAGCTCTGGAAGCTGGGATTTGCTCTCCTGTGGTTTTCTGACCTTCAGCTTGGATGTTCTGCCTAAAACAGGGCAATCCCCACCCTTCCCTGCAGGGAGCTGGGTGCTGGGGGTGGGGGTGGGGGGGGCGAACCCAGAGCAGCCTCAGGCCGCTCACAAATCCCTGAACAAACCCATTTCCAGCCCCCAAATCCCTGCTCCCCCCCAGCCCTGGCAGGGCGTTGGCTGCTGCGGGGCTTTGGGGGTGTCGGGACCCGACCTCCTCCCCAGGAGCTGCCGGCGGGGAGAGGGGAGTCCTTGCCGCGTGGGTTTGTGCCCCAGAGCTGCAGAGAGGAGCTCTGGCTCCCTGTGCCCCTCAGCAGGCGCCCACCTGTGCCCGAGGCATGGCCGTGCCCCACATGCCAACACCCCCACAGCCCCTGGGCACAAAGAGGGGCGAGAGAGCAGCTTTGCCACGGGAGCCCCCGAGCGCAGGGAGGAAACGATCCCAGCGGAGCCCCATAAATTACTGGGTTCTGCTCTGCACCGTTGGGCAAATCAAACACTCCAGAGCTCCGAGGCCGTGTGTGCTTTGGCGTGACGAGAGCTTTTCCAGCCGTGCTGGTGCCAAACACCTTCCAGCCCTCCCCTCGGCTGGTTTGTCCTCCCCCTGGGCACCGCGGCGCTGACGCTGCTCCGGGTGTTGGGGCACCGGTGGCTGCTGCCATCCCACCAGCGCACAGTGTGCCAAGGGCAGCGGCTCACCTGGGAGACGGGGGGATTTCTGTGGGATTCAGAATCTTGTCCCGTGCCAGAGCCAGCCCTGCTGCTCGCGTCAGCCTCCCCCCCAGAAAGCTGTTGGGGAAAGGTGCCTGATCAGCACTTTCACAGCAGATTAATATTCCGAGGGGAAAGCACTGAGTTAGTGAGGCCCAAGCACAACAAAGGCTGAGATTTACAGCCTCCCGTACTCGAGCACCGCGTTCCTAGCAGGATTCCTGTTCTGTAACAGCTCTGCAACAAAGGAGACGGAGCCTTACGCCAGCGCAAAGCAACGCAGAACAGGGGTGTGACCGCCAGACCTTGGGCAGAGCAGGAACGGGGTGCAGGCGGCTTCGTCCCCAGGCTGTCTGCCAGGGATGGTCCTGTCCCACCTGTGCCCATCCTTGCTCCCAATGGAACCCCGGGCACTGTGCGGGGATGCTGGAGGGCTGCTCAGCCCCATCCCCACCGGTGGGGCAGCTCCAGGAGGCCCCTGGATGCTGCCTCTGCCCTGGGTGCAGGGAGCGGCTGTGGCTGCCCCAGCTCAGAACCGATGTTTTGTTGGGATGAAATGAAGCCGATCCGCGGTGTCCGATAGGGTCTGGCATGCGAGCTGCCAGCACGGTGACGTGTGGCAGGGGAGCCTTGCAGAGAGCTGTGCCAAGTTCTCACCTCGGGAGGCGCAGCCAGGGCCAAGATGTGTGCCAGGACGCCACAGCCACCAGGGCAGGGGCACAGACCCCGCTACCAGCGGCCCCTTCCAGCGCTGCCCTGCGCTGCCTCTGCCCAGCACCCACCCCATGGATGGGCGTAAAGGGGCTCCTGGCCCTCCTCAGGATTTTGGGGAGGTTCCTGCATTCTCCTCCACATCATCCAGGAATTTATGGCCGGGAATCTGCCATGGCTTTGCTGCCGTGACCTCCATCCGGCACCCCTCGCCAGTGGCCACGCTGGGAGAGGGGCTGGGTGGGAGCATGTGGTGCCAGGGGCCACTGCACCCCCTGTGTCCACCAACAGCCCCCGGGGGCCGCCTGCCCTGTGCCATCGCTCACACAGCGAGGGTTCTGTGGGGAGCCACGTGCCCCATTGCAGGGCACAGCTGTGCACATCTGGCTCTGCCCGTGGGAGGGCCCTGGGTCTCACTGCCAGCCCTGCAGCTGGGTGGGATGCATGGGGCACAGGGCGATGGCGCAGGGCATGGGGGTCGCTCCCCGCGTACCCGCTGCATGCCGGGAGCGGGGCCCTGGGAGCCCGCAGCGAGGTGGAGCACGAGGGCTTCTGCCACGGCCGGACAAAGCCCAGCTCCGCGCCCAGCAGAGCAGCCACGGCCTGGGCCAGGGCCAGGAGCTCGTCTGGACCTGCACAGCCAGAGGGCTTTAAAAGGAGAGATAGAGGAAGGCAAGGAGGGGAAGAGACAAAGACCCTGCGAGAGCCAAAGGCGATGGCGTGGGCTCAGCGCTCTGTGGCCACCAATGCTTGACACCCCTGGCCACCCTGCAGGCAGCAGCTCCGAATCCCCCATTGCTTCAGGGTCATTTCCCAAGGGCCCCCATCCCGCCCCCCTCCTGGGATCAGTCACGCAGCGCTGGGCAGTGCTGGAGGAGCCACAGCCTTCCCGGGCAGGGACCCCGCAGCGATGGGTGATGGCAACGGCTTTGGTCCCGCAGGTGCCCGCACAGCCCTGGGCAGGGCATGCCAGGGCAGCTGCACAGGGGGTGCAGGATGAGCTCCTGCAGCCTTGTCCTGGGCTTGCTGCCACCCTTGGGGCTGATGGCTGCGCGTCCTGCTCCGTACTGGCTCTGCGAGCAATGGGCGCGAACGCCAGCTCTGGGTACCACTATCACCTGGAGCTGCCCATGTGAAGATGCCATGCCAGGGAGAGCAGAGAGGAGCCAGGTCTCCCTGCTCCAGATCCAGCATCCAGGCAGCACCCTCCCTGCTGAATTCCAAGGGTTTGGCTCCATGAAAGGTAACGCAGGGTCCCGGGGCACTGGGTCCCCAAGAGATGCAGAGGGCACCCGGCTGTGGGTGCCCATCCCTCCCCCAGCCCCGTGATGCACATTAGCAGTGCTCTGCTTATTATCATATTTAATTGCCCTCCTGGTAACCCCAGGAAATGAGCAGAAGATGGTGATAGCAGCCGTTCCTGGGGATGTAAACACGAGCTCCAGCTCTCCCACCACCGCGCCAAGCCAGTCCCAGGGCGAGCAGTGATTTATGGAGGCCCCCGGCCCCCACCCCCTGCTCCCGGCTGCCTGGGCTGTGAGTTTAATCTAGGCCTGTGAATTCAACATAAATCACTTGATTAAAAGCTCTACTTAATTTAGGAGGGGGCGGGGAGGAGGGGGGCAGAGCGCAGCTGATCGATTTAATTTACACAAGGAAAGAGCAACAAGCAGATGCTTTTAAAAGCGCCTGCGAGGCCCTGGTGCTGCAGCTTCATCTTAACCATTTCAGTGTTAAAGGGGCTGGCAGGCTCCAGCCCCCTCAAGGAGCCACCAACCTGGGACCCCTGCCCTGCCCCCACATCCCTAAGCAGCTTGGGGAGCTGCGGGTCACAGGACGTGCCCACGATACCCCAACCGAGGGTCCTCAGCAGTGCCTTTACCTGCCCTGGGCTTCTTGGGGATGGAACGCCTTTCCTAGGTCAAGTGCTGGACCAGGCTGCCCAGGGCAGGGGGGGGGTCTCCATCCCTGGAGGGGCTCAAAGAACGTGTAGAGGTGGCACCTGGGGACAGGGTTTAGCAGGCACGGTGGGGCTGGGCTGACGATTGGATGGGTGAGCTTGGAGGTCTTTTCCACCTTAATAGTTCCACGACTGTAGGGCCAGTGGATTCTGGACACAGCAGGCCAGGTTTAAGTGCCCCAGGCTGGGGTTGGGACCGGATCCATCCTGGGAGGAGAAAAAAAAGGACAGGAAAAGCAGATTGATGGAAGCAGAGCAGCAGCAGTTACAGCAGGGGAGGGACCCACTGGACCCCCATCCCAGGGCTGCATCACCCCAAGTCGATGGGGATGGCGGCACCTTCTGCAGGGTGGCATGATGGCAGCAGGACGCAGTCCCTTGGAAAGCAGGGAGTTGTCCCAGGAAGGGACCCACCAGGAGCCCCTTCTGACACCGTCACTTTGGTAGCGAACAGGAGGTGAAGGGATTCGAGTTGTTGACCGGGAGAATACGGGAAATGTTGACGCTGTGAAAAAAGAGTTCCTACAAAACCAGCTGCTGCTCCTCGCTGCTCCCTGAACATCGCTTTCCCAATCGGATGAGCCGTAGCACTCGGACCCCTCCCAGCCCCTTCCCCATCTCCCCTCGCCCCCCTCCCAGGGACGGGGTCACGGCTGGTGCAGTCTTGGTTAAAGTCTTTAATAATTACAAGAATTCCAGATTCATTACAGAAGAGTTTACAACAAATAATATTTCTCCATACAAAGGCAAAATAAACTTTTCAAGTAACAGTGTCCTGGCTCTGGGGTCTCAACGCCAGTGACGAGGAGGGATGGGGCGCGTGCGGCCCCTTCCCCACGTGGGGCTGCCAGGGAAGTGCCCCTGGCACAGCAAACCGGCACCAGCACCGTGGAGCAGAGCTCTGGGACGGAGCCCAGCGGGTACAGATGGGCAGAGCTGGGAGATGTGGTACCCGGCTGAGGATGCTCCCCCAGCAGCCGGTAAGGCACTGCTGGGCAGTGCCCGGGGAGCAGGGGCTGCACAGGGTGTGCAGCCCCCGACTGGGGCACAGCAGGGCTGGAGGGCTTGGCACCACGTGGCACCGCTCCAGTGTCCCAGCAGCCGTGACCCCGGGCTCCCTGCTCCATCCCAACCCCACACTGGCACTGCCTAAAACACAGGGCACCAATGTGGTGCCTCGATCCCCAGCCCCGAGGGGCTCAGGGGGCACGCGGGGCCAGGGAAAGGCCAGGCACATAACAACATATTCCCAAAAGGCATCGGCACATTATTATTATTATTATTATTGTTTAATACAACCCCATATAAAACTGAAGCAGCAGCAGCAATTCTTATCGAGGGGCCTAAACTGAAATAGGTTTAGAACATAATTTAAAAAAATAAAAACAGCAAAAGTAGCAAAATATATGGACTTTGTTTTTATAGCAACTGATACCTACCAGCCACTAGTACCTCACTACCAAACTGGTATAGCTCTGGTAACAACCCTTTTAAAAAGACATGTAAATATATATTCATATTTATACATATTTTTAGCTATGTACACAGGGCTTTTGTTTTCAGCACTGGTTTGGCTGCCTCTGTTCTGAGTGCCGAGCGATGCCCGTGCTACCTCTCCACGCCCCGGGTACCTGGGGTTTGGGCAGCCAAGCCTGGCAGTGCTGGCAGTGCTGAGCAGAGCATCTCCAGCAGGATTCCTGCGCTGCCCGTGCCAGCCGATGGTGCCCGGCTCGCACAGCCCCGGCACCGATCTCAGCTCTGAGTTCTCCAGGTCACAGAGAAGCTCAG
Organism: Geococcyx californianus; assembly: GCA_013389885.1. Classification (NCBI taxonomy): domain Eukaryota; kingdom Metazoa; phylum Chordata; class Aves; order Cuculiformes; family Neomorphidae; genus Geococcyx; species Geococcyx californianus. The sequence goes on from VWPV01020895.1 coordinate 5,393, forward strand.
CTCTCCATGCCCGTCCGGGATGCGCTGCCCCAGGGCGGGGGGTTGGCCCCCAGCCAGGGTTTGGGCTTAACCCAGTGGAACATCCAAGCACAGACTTCACGGAGACGAGGTTTTTAAAAACGAGGGAACACCAAAGAAACACCAGAACAAACCCTTTGGGCTGCAGGGAGCGCACGGCTACGGTGGCAGGAGAAGCTGGCAGGAGAGGTGGGTGGGTTTGGTTGCGTGAGATGTTGTCTCGGAACCCTTTCTGCAAGGGCGCAGCACAACCGGGCTGCACGGGCAGCGTCCGCCGGCAGCGCAGGCGCACGGCACGGCCGTCCCTGTGGGCACTGCCACCCTCAGTGTCGCTTCAGTCCGCCGTTGGTGTGCTGAGGGGGGAGCTTGGGAAGGCACGGCTCGTCGGGAAGGGGGTCGTGAGAAAACACAGAGTCCTCTCCAGAGGAGCAGGTGGAGCTGCGGGTGTCCGGGAAGCCAGGGGAATACTGGTCCAGCGGCACGGAGAGGTCCAGGTACTCCTGGTAGGGATGAACGCCGAGGATGCACTCAGGTGGGCAGCGGGCATCGCCACGGGAGCGACCACCCCGACAAGGGCAAGGGGAGTGCTGGCTCGTGGGTGCCGCCTCTCCTACCTGGTTGGAGGTCATGGCCACGATCCTGTCCAGGTCTTCCACCAGCTGCTTGAAGGTGGGTCTCTGGGAGGGGACGGCGTGCCAGCAGTCCCGCATCATCATGTACCTGGGGGCAGAGGGGAGGCAGGTGCTGAACTCCCCCCACCGGAGCTGAGCAGCACCCGGGCACGGCCGCCAGCACAGAGGCTGCTCCAGGGATTTAGGACCAATCCCTGCACGGAAAGGAGGGAACTCCCTGCCCTCCCTCCTGGCTGTGGGTGCTGGGAGGGATGTGGAGCTGTTCTGGGAGGAGAAAGCACGGGGATCTGCTCTGGGGTCATCCTGGGATTCACTCCTGCCAGGAAGCAACGAAGGGAGCCGTTGCTTATTGCAAACAGACTGAGCGATGCTCTTGCAGGGCTGGGAGCCACCGAGAAAGCACCTGGGAACATCAGCCTGTGTCCCCCTGCACGCGCCCGTGGCCGCACCCGGAGCCTCCTGACCCGGCGCCCGGAGCACAGGGAGGGGAAGCGGTGCCGGGAGCACTGAGGTGCCAGCGTCCCCTCTTCACTGTCCCAGCGCCGCACTCACAGCTCGTTGGTGCAGTTGCTGGGCTTGTCCATCCGGTGCCCTTCCTTCAGCAGCTTGAAGAGCTCCTCGACGGGCACGCCGGGGTAGGGCGACCCGCCCAGCGTGAAGATCTCCCAGAGCAGGACGCCGAAGGACCACCTGCCCGGGGCAAACAGCGCAGATGCTGGGGCGCGCGGCTCCGGGGAGCCGACACCCCAACTGCAGAGCTCCGGGGACAGTTGGGAGTTTGTTTGCTGGGAGGGAGGAGCACAAACAGCTCTGATTCGCTCTGCAAGACAAACAGCTCCCAGCACCAAATATAATTTGGATTCAAAATATTCTTGTCTGCTGACGGGAATTGTATTTTCATTAAATTAAGACGAATCCCCGGTGCTGCGCTTCGCCGCGGCGCAGCGTGTTCACCAGCGGGCGCTGGGCGCTGCATCGCCAGGTGCAGCAGGACGGGGCCTCATCAAGGTGCTGCGAGATGCAGGCAGTGAGAGCACTGGATGGGGTGGCCGAGAGGGCACGGCAGAGCAACCCAACCAGCCCACAATGGAGGGTTCGGCTGGGTCGGTTGGACTGGGTGATCTTTTCCAATCTTAATGATTCCATGACTCCCCTGTTCCCCCCAGTTTTGGCTCCCTGTATCCGCAGACCCAGCCCATGGCTGCCGAAGGCGGGCAGGGTGCGTGTCCCGCCGCCGCTACTCACACGTCGCTCTGGTGAGTGTATATCCGGTCGAACAGAGCCTCGGGGGCCATCCACTTCACCGGCAGGCGACCCTGCAACACAAGAAAGCCCCACATCAGCTCTGCGCTGCCAGGGAGTGGTGGGATCTGGAGTGGGCACAGCCCTGCACGCCCACGGCACCACCTGCACAGGTTGGGGTCCCCTCGTCCGCTCCAGCAAAGCCCCTCAACCCCCACTCACATTCGTCGTCTTCTTGTAGTAATCAATGTGGTGGATGTCGCGGGCCAGACCGAAGTCAGCGATCTTCATCACGTTGTCCTCGGTCACCAGGACGTTCCTGGCCGCCAGGTCCCTGTGGATGCACTGACCAAGCGCGGCGCCATCAGGCAGACTCCAAACCCCAGTTCCCACAATAAAAGTGGTTGGGTGCCTCCCAACGCCACCACAGCGCCCCAGGAGCAACTCACTTTCTTGGAGGCCAGGTACTCCATGCCCCGGGCCACCTGGTAGGCGCAGGAGACCAGGTCCTTGAAGGAGAGCTGCTCCTCGGGGACGCGGGTGGGGTTGTAGCAGTACTCCATGCCCGGGGGCCGCCGCGCCTGCAGGTATTCCCGCAGGTTGCCCTTGCTCGCGTACTCCACGATCACGTAGAGGGGTCCTGTGGGGACGGAGGGGTGAGGGCTGGACCACGGAGCGGGGTTCCCATCCCTGTGGGTGTAGTCACCCCCTCCCAGCTCGTGCCCCCTCACCGTCCTGCGTGCAGGCCCCCAGCAGGTTGATGATGTTCTTGTGCTTCCCGATCATCTTCATCATCTCCATCTCGGAGATGAGGTCAGACAAGTCCTTCTCCGTAGCATCGGCTAAAGCAGCGGAGAAGGCAGCGGTTGGAGGGGTCCAGGCTGGGTCCCCCTAAGTTGCACACCTGGCCTCAGCCAGGGGCGTGCCAGGACACCCCCTTCTCGCCACCACTTACACTTGAGCATCTTCACGGCCACCTTGGTCACACGGTTTGGCTTGTCCTTGTCGAGGCCAATGGCTTCCGCCAGCACCACCTGCCCGAAGCATCCTTCTCCCAGGGGTTTGCCCAGGATCAGCCTGGCAAGAGGAGACCCCAGCGTTGGCCAGTGGCGAAGCACACTGGTTGCCAACGTTGGCAAACAGGACTGGCGATGGCGCCATCCCCACCCACGCTGCTCTGGCAGCCTGTCCGCGCAGCAGGGGATGGCGCCTACCTGTCGCGGGGCAGCTCCCAGCGCGGGTCCTCGGGGAGCTCGTACTCGGAGACGCCGGCCAGCATGGGGGTGCCGCTGGAGGAGAGCCGCGAGGGCCGCACCAGCATCACGCCCGAGTTCATGGAGGAGCTGGAGTCGGCCGACACCTGCAGCGGGGATGTGGGTTACCTTCTCGCAGCGCCGGGTGCCACGGCTGCAGCCCCGCTGGGAGGGAGATGCTGACCAGGAGCCCTTGCGCCCCGACCCTGCCTGCAGCCCCCTCTGCCTGCGGGTGCGAGGCCCCAGCAGGACGGCTGCCTCCTCAAACCCGGACTAAATAGTGCTTAATCCAGTTCAGAGATTCACAGAATCATGGAATCACTGAGGCTGGAAAAGACCTCCAAGCTCACCCAGTCCAACCCTCAGCCCAGCCCCACTGTGCCTGCCAAACCCTGTCCCCAGGTGCCACCTCTACACGTTCTTTGAGCCCCTCCAGGGACAGNCAACCTGATGCCGTTTCCTCTCATTGCTTTATACTTGGGAGTCAAGACCAGCACCCGCCTCACCGCACCCTCCTTTCCTGGAGCTGCAGAGAGCCACGAGTTCTCCCCCAGGCTAAACAGCCCCAGGTCCCTCAGCCGCTCCCAGATCCCCTGGGCTCCAGCCCCTTCCCTGGCTCCGTTCCTTTTCCAGATGCACTCCAGCCCCTCAATGTCCTTCTTATCGTGAGGGGCCCAAAACTGAACCCAAAATTCAAGGTGTTTGCAGCACGCTGATACCACGAAACATCCAGCCCGGGAGTCCTCCTGTCTCCTCAGTGTGTGAAATACGCTCTTCTGCTCCAACATTAAATTGCTGTAGATCCTTCTGCTCCTCCCCCTTGCTGAGCCCCCCGAGAGGGGGATAAGGAGTGAGCTCTGCTGGGGCAGAGCCCATGGAGGGACCCCAGCCCGCATCACGCGCCGGCTCAAGGCTGGAAGAGGGCGGCACGCGCAGCAGGGCGAGGTGGTCCCAGGTCTCCCTATCATCCATCCTCACCCCAAAGCACCCCCCCGGGCAGGGCAGGTCTCTCAGGAGGGGCAATAGGTGCAAACAAACCCCCTCTCTACTTTCTGTTACCTGTCTGCGCAGGGGGATGCTCTTGGCCAGCTTGTGCACGGCCAGCTGGCTGTTGAAGTCCGTCTTCTTGGTGGTGCTCTTCATCTTGTAGATGATGACGGTCACCACCATGCAGGAGATGAGGAAGGCCCCGGTGCAGTAGATGATGATCTCCAGGTAGAGGGGGGACGTCATCATGGCTGGGGTGTCCTCAATAGCTGGGTCAGCGTGAACAGAGCGTTAGCACTCGCAAGCCCACCTGGGGTTGAGGAGCGGAGCCGTGCTGGGGGAGCCCCCCGGCTCCTCCCTGTGTTTGATGGGGACACACTCGGCATTGGGGACACACTCAGCTTTGGGGACACATGGCATTGCTGGAGGCCTCGGTGTAGCATGCAGAAGGGATGAGGGGGGCTGCCCACCCATCCTGGTGGATGTGTAACCCCAGGCTCCTTGGCGCATCCACAGCTCACGCCTGGGGTGGGATGGGCTCTGGGCTGGGGAACGTGTGAAGTGTGGGGGACGGTGCCTGTGTCCCCTCAGGCAGGGCCATGCGGGACAGCAGCGCTGGCTGCACCAAGGCAGCGGAGCATTCCCATCGGGGCTGCGCTGGGGATGCTCTCCTGCACCATCCCACAGGCACGGGGCATTCCGGGTCACACATCCCAGCAGCTGTGCTCTGCCCACGCCCGGAGCCGTGAGTTCTTGGGGTCCGGGGATTACCCTGAGCCCAGCGGGACGGAGGGGCCGTCCAGCAGTGCCCGGGGCTGTGCGAGTCCAGGCGTTAGGGATAAGGACCAGGCAGAGCTGGGGCAGAGCAGCCAGAAGCACCTCGATCTGCCATGGGACCCTGGGCTGCCGGGAGGAGGGTCCCATCCCCACCGCACACGAGGCAGTCCCTGCTTTGGTGGCCACCGGTGGCAGAGGAGGTGGCAGCTCTGGTTTGGTCCGGTGCAGCCATAAACCACAGTGAACCATTGCATCTTCCCCCCAACCTGACCCTCCCAGAGAACAGAGCCTCAGAGAGAGGCATAAGAGGGAATCAAAGGTTTCTGTCCCACCTCCGAGCACACCCGGCTGACAAAGCAGTGGCTGATAACGAGGAAAGTTTTTGGCTGGAAAGCAACCAGAACGCAGCACCCCAAAAACTTTCCCGGCTGCTGTTATCAGGCTTTGGTCCGTGCGGCATTGATGCCCGAGAGCAGCATCAATGGGGACAGGGCAGCCGTCCCCAGAAGAAGCAACACACAGCGACACATGGATCCCGCGTTGCAGGGCAAGGCCAGCTCCCTGGCAGGGGAGCAGCGCTGCCAGCACCCCGTGAGCCCTGAGCCCCCCTGCACGGGCAGTGCTGGCTGTGCCCTGTGGTGCGGGATCGCCCTGCTCCAGCGGAGCAGCCCCTGGTTAAGTTCCCCCGGGTATGCATCACCCGTGCCAGGGAGAGAGCAGGGGGCAAACCCCAATTTGGGGGTGGAGAGGGTGCAAACAGCGGGGGGATGCATGTCCCATCCCGCTGCAGCTGCAGGAGCAGCCCCACAGCTCTGCTGCTGCACAGGGACCCGCAGCGCATGGGCAGGGATCGGGAACGCTCTCTCCCTGACCACGATGCATACGTTGGAAAGGAGGGAGGAAAGGGAGAGGAAGAGGAGTAAATACCTTCGAGAACTGTCAACCATGCAGAGTGATGGGAGATCCCAATAGAATTACCCGCCAAACATGTATACTCCCCAGCATCCTCAAATGAGACATTCCTTAAGTGAAGGACTTCCATTTCTTTGTCTGTTGTGTTAACGCCAGCCGTCTGGAAGGAAAAATGGAAGCAGAAAACGGAGAAGCAAACGACATGAGATCTCATGGGAAGGAGGCCAGAGAGGAGGGAGAGTCCAGTCTCATTTGCCAGAGCCCCGGGTAGCAGACAGAGCCCAGCAGACCTGCGAGAGAGACCCTCGGGATGACCACTCATCCAGGTGGACCTAAGGAGATGCTGGTTAACAACCCTTCACCAGACGGAGTGTCCTGCCCATCCGAGCATGCCGGGATGGGCTGCATGGAAAAATGGACCTCAGGCAGAGCTGGCTGGCTCAGACACAGGACTTGGGGAGGCACGAGGACGGAGACAGGAGGGCAGCACACACGGGGGATGCAGCTGTGCCACCCCCAGCCACGCGCAGACTGGGCACCTGGACTGGGTACGAGCACCCAAGCTCAGGGATGCTGGACCTGCCAGGCACCCGGTGGTCCTGGCACTTCCACTCTGGCAGTGACGGGGTGGGAAGCACAGCAGGAACATCAGGACAGACACACACACAAACGAAACATAAAGCCTGGCCGGCCCCGCCGAGCATTTTTCCATGTCTTGTCGCACCAGAAACACAGCAGAAACCAGAGAGCCCAGAGTTTTGTTTGCCGCCGCCGGTGCGAGGAAACACCCCGCCGGGCGGTCTTCCGATTACCTTGTGCCAGGGGTCTGGTGACAGTGAGCCACGCAGACTGGTTGGCCTCGCCAATATAATTGGAAACCTTACAAACATACTCCCCGCTCTCCGCCTCTGTCACATTATACAGGGTCAGCACCTCCGCGTCTGAGCTATTAATCCCCGAGTGCTGGAACAGACCAACAACAAGGAGTCACATCGACACCGTCACCAACGCGGCACCCGGAGCATCGGCACCAGCTCTGCCCCCGGTACCCTCTGCCGGGTGGCAGGGAGGGGGCTGCGCACGGCAGGCATGGGCAGATGGTCAGGGGTGTGTAATCCTGCTTCTCCCTGCACCCCGAGGACCAGGGGCATGGATGGGGCTGCACACAGGGGGGCAGGGGCAGACAGTCACAGGGGTCCAATCCCGCTTTTCCCAGCACCCCAGGTGCTGGGGGCAGGGATGCAGATGGCTGAGCACCCCAGGGGCTCAGCCAGGGATGGGTGTGCATCCTGGGGACCAGCAGCTCGGCTGGGGATGGGTGGGCACTCTGGGATCCAGGGGCTCAGCTGGGGATGGGTGTGTGTCCTGGGGACACGGATGGGGACAGCTCTGTGCCCCGGGGATTCCGTAGCTGCCCCTTTGCTCGCTGTGAGTGGGACCGCTGCCACGCGGAGGGAGCTGCTCTCACCAGGACAGATCAGGGGCTGAGCTCCCCACCTCCAGCGCCGTGCTCGCTCGTCGGCACAGCCCACCCAGCCCCACGGCGCGTGCCTTCAGCGCTCCAAAGGGGTTGCACAGCCTGGACGTGGCCCTCCCTGCCCATCCCTCACCCCCTGCTCCTCCAGGGCACCCCAGCGCTGAGCTGGGCAACCTGGTGACGGCACTGGGGCTCCAAACAGCCCCCGGCTGACGGTCCCCAGCCCCAGGTAGCTCCTCTCGCCCACCAACCCTCCCGGCTGCCCCTGCCCCACTCCTGCCCTATGGGACACAGGGTGGGGCACCCGGCGTGCGGCGTTACCTTCAGGATCTGCACGTAGGGCAGGTTGTCGGGGCCGATCTTGCTGCCGTTGACCTCGATGTGCTTCAGCCACTGGATGTGGGGCTGGGGGTCGCTGTAGACCTTGCAGACGAACTCCACGTTGCTGCCCAGAGCCACCGTCTTGTTGGCTGGCAGCCCTGCCTGCAGGATGGGCCGGTGCGGGGACCGCTCTGCAGGACACGGGCACATGGGGCACCTCAAAACAGGGCTCAGGCGGCACCTGCACCCTGTAGCCCCCCCTATGCATGGAGACCCCCACCCAGGATAGGCACCGATGTGCCCAGCAGAACCACAGCATCCCCGTGCCCAGGGCCACTCCACAGTGGGGTGGGAGCAGCCAGGAAGGGCTGGGGACAGAGACAGGTAAAATCCCAGTGCGGGGGACAGGGATGGGGACATCAGTACCTATTCAGGGGGGTCAGAGGTCAAACAAACCTAACGAGGGCCCCGGCCGTTAACAAAGCGGCTGCCACTGTGGTGAGTCAGCATTAACAAACCCCTTTGTTCACCTCGCTGACTGTTCCCTTCAGTTTGCTCAGTGTAATCAAATTAAATCACATTTTTAATGGTTCATTTACTGGCATTTAGAGCAGCTCCACATGTGGAACTGCTCAGACCAGCCTTCCCAGCTGGGAATTATGGCTAATAAGGCGATTAGAAAAAGTTTCTGTCTGGTCTATGAAATTATTTCCACCACAATTAAAAATCCCCAGACCGGGTTGCGGTGAACCTTCCGCCCCGCCTGCTCGCGGCCACGGGGACGGCGAGCGAGCCCTGGCCCCGTGACGCTCCCCATGCTCATCCCCAGCTCCTCACCCACGACGTCCAGCTGGTAGGTGTGGTTGATGCTTCCGTATTTGTTCTCCACGATGCATGTGTAGTTGCCCTTGTCGGACGGCACCACCGAGTCCATGATGATGCTCCAGGTCGCGTAGCGCACCTGAGGGCAGGGGATAGGACGGCCGGTTACGTGCGAGGCGCCGGTGGGCTGGGGCACAGGAGCCCGCGTTCCCGTCCCCATCAGAGCTGGCTCAGCCCTTCGGCCTCCGCCCTACATAAATCTCCCTTTGAGGTCACCTTTCCCCCTCCCTACGGAGGGGCCGTAATTGCTCCCAGCTGTCCCAGGACGGCCTCGCCAGGGAGCCGACTGTGCCAAGAAGCAGATGTTGGGAGCTGAGCATGATGGGCTCGCCTGGTGCTTAAGGACACCCCTCTGGGGCAGCCCCAGCGTGTGGAGGGAAGAGACTGGCTTTGTTCCCCATCACTGCAGCCCGGGAAGAGCCGCGTCCCCAGGGCTCAGCCCCGCGGTGCTGCCCGCAGCCAGTCCTGCCGGTGAGAGGGCAGCGTGCCAGTCAGTGGGCATGTCACACTGTGCATCCCAGACCCCTCTGTGGGTGCTGCTGACCGAGCATGTTCCCTCTGGGATGGGTATGGTGGGCTATGAGGACTCCCCAGGTCCCTCCCTGGCGACAGGGCACAGGGATGGCTTTCCTGCCGCTGCCAGCCCCGGCTCCTGGCAAGACTTCCTGAAGCTCCGCTCCCTGCCGGGACAGCTGCATTCCTCCCTCCCAGACGGAGATGGGTTGTTTGCACAGCCCTGCATTTCAGCCCTGTTTGCCATCCAGGACAGCGCGCTGTGCCCGGCCAGGGAGCTGCGGCACTGCCAGCAGCCCCTCTCCTCCTGCCCGTGAGCCCGAATCCCTCCTCAGGACACGCCACACGGAGCCGGAGCTGTGACGTGGCCGCATTCCTGCTGCGCGTCCCTGGCACCTGCTGGAGCCCGCGGTCGCATCCAATTTGCGCAATGCAGGGCGTGACTTGGTGAGCGAGGGCGCGAAGCACCCAGCCCCGCTCCAGAGAACCATCGCACAGAGCTGGAATGGTGCTCCCTGTGGGGTCACCCGGGGGTCCCTGCGCTGGAGCTGCCACCAGCGGGATCGATGGCAGCTGCAGGCATGCGGTCCGTGCTCTCCTTTGGGGAAGGGAGAAGCTCGGTGGGTCCTGGCACACTGGTCCCACCGCTAGGGCTCCTGGGCAGCAGCAGCAACCCCACCGTGAGATGGGCAAAGCCGAGCCCCCACCCCACCTGGAGGGACCTGCAGAGAGTGCTGGGGGGGGGGCTCAGCTCTGGGAGCCAACGTGGGCCCATATGTGGGTCAGGGCACCCTTGGGCACTGGCACAGCTCGTGCCCACCACCGCTGGGCAATGGAGGGGCCCATCCACCCCTGCAGCCCCTGGGAGCCCCCACGCTTGCCAGGGACGCCGAGACCCCCTGTCCTTGGCGGGGGGATTAGGCGCAGGCGGCGCATGCAGCCTGGCCGCGTCCCCCTCCCCCAGGGGCTGCAGAAGCAGGTCACTGCCGTAGGGCGACCGCAACAGGAATGTCAGAGGGGCCCATCTGCCCCCGCGCACGGGGGGCTCGGTGCCTCTTAAGCTGCAGAGCCCCTTCACCATCCTCCCCCCCAGCTCCAGCCCCTCGAGGTGTGCGCTGAGTCCGGATTGAGCCCCGAGCAGCTGCTGGCAGTATTGGCGGTGGCAGTGCCATCGCTGCCCCCATTGCTTCCCCCCCAGCCCCGCACCTTGTACCCCCCGATGCGGTGGTCGGGTTTGAACTCCTTGCCGTTCTTCAGCCAGCGCAGGGTGGGGTTGGGCGTCCCGCTCGATGGACACTTGAATTTCACCGTTTTGGCGGCGGGGACGGCGTGGAGCTTCTTCTCCATCTTCTCGGGATAAGTCCAGTAGGGAGCGACGGCCTCTGGGGAGCAGAGAGGGGGGGCTCAGCCCAGCCAGCGTGGGCACCCACTGAAACCCAGCGGCCAAAGCCATCGGGGCTTCAGCGTTTTGCTCCTGGTTTACCCCAAGGATGCCCAGGGCAGGGCTGAGCTGGGAAGCCGGGGGGTGCAGGTGGTTAAGCCTGGCTCTGGCAGGGCTGGGAGGTCCCAGGAACAAGGTGTTGCCCAGGAGTCACAGCGGCCCTGCAGGGCCCTTTCTCTGCAAGCTGAATGCTCAGCACACGTGGCTGCAGCAGCAGTTGCACCAGCGCAGCAGTGCCCGCATCCTCTTGCCAGGCTGCTGTCTCTGGTGCATCCAGACCCACGCCCCGCACCCAGCCCTCAGCGGTGCCGGGTGCTCTGGGCTGGAGCGGGAGCCCCTGCCCACCCTCGCCTGCCTTTCTCCATCCCTGGGCGACGCTTGCACACGTGCGCAGCTCCTCCTCACCCCACCACCAGGGCAGTGCCAGGGGAGAACCCATCACACGTACGGTTCGGCTTGGTGTTATCCGCCTCCTTCTCCTCCGAGGAGGAATCATCTTCGTCATCATCGTCCTCTGCGGAAGGGAGCGCGTCTGCAAGAGAAGAGACAGCCCCGCTGAGCATCCGTGCGTGCACCCTTCCCTTCGAGAGGGAACTGGGGCATGGTGGGCTGGCATGGGGACTGTGCCCAGTGTGGTGGCCGGGGCAGCGCGGCTGCATGGAGGGGAGGCGCAGGGATCCTGGGCGGATGCTGTGCGGCTGCCATCCCAGTGCTCGCAGCCCGTGCACACTGAGGAGTGATTTGCCCTCGGAGTCGACCTGAGAGCCCCACGCTGTGTGCCCAAGCGTGGCTCCTTGCTCCTCACCCCGTGCCACCAACAACTCAGCCCCTATGGGCACAGAACGGCCCCCGAGCCTCAGCAGACACCTGACCTCAAGCATCTGTTCTTCTCCAGCCTCACGCTCCATCAACGCCAACGTGACCCATGGCTCGCGTGCCCCCTCCTGCGGGCACCCCGCAGCCCCCAGCCCCGTGCAAACAAACAGGCACCACCTCTGGCTGCTTCTCCCTGCACCGCAGCGCAGCGGGCGGGGAGGCATCGCACCGCGCAGGGAACACCTCCGGGCACCTCCAATCCACAGGTCCTTCCCAAACTCACCGCGCAGCCGCACCGGTGCGCGCGTGGCCGGTGCGTGTGTCCGCGAGCATGCAAAGGCGTGCACGGGCAGCCTGCTCCTCGCTCCGCAGCCCCACGGCTGCCCCTTCCCTGCGCGCCAGGGCCACTACAAACCTGAGACGTTCACGGAGAAGTAGGTGGTCTCACTCCCCGAGGGGCTGTTGGTCATGCAGGCATAGAGCCCCGAGTCCTCGGGCACCGCGTCCCTGACCTCTACCTCCTCCCCGGTAATGCGCGTCCGGTTGTTCTCGGCCAGCTGGACGCCGTCGCGCACCCAGTTGATGCTCTGGACGTCATCGCGCAGCCGGCAGCGCAGCTGGAGGAGGTCACCAGGGTGCACCGAGTAGGACTCCACTTCGATTTTTGCTTTGGGCAGAACTGGAGGAGTTAGGAGAGAGAAGAAGAGAAACAAAGGAGAAAAGAAATAGCGACCAAAGGAAACCATGCTGCTGCTGCCGCCGCCGCTGCAGCTCGGTGTTAATGAGGCAACATGCGCTGCAGGGATGCTCCCGTGGCAGCACCAAGGACTGGCTGCCCCGAGGAGCCCAGGGAGAGGAGCTGGCAGCAGCTGCAGAGCAGAGGGGAGGCAGAGGCAGAGGCTGGGAGCACCCTAAGCAGCACCAAGCACTTACTAAAACCCACAGTAATTACAGAATTGCTGCTGACA